>MNCL01000292.1:0-65100 GCA_001932985.1 Proctacanthus coquilletti
GGGGGGGGGGGGGGGGGGGGGGGGGGGGAGGCGAGGAAGTGAAATGGAAAGGGGAAATGAGCTGTAAGCGAGTTTGGTTTCGATCTTAAAAAACGGTTTTAGATTGTGACGACGATGACGATGAAGATGTTCACCAAAAAAAGGTGGATGACAACGACGTCGACGACACTGTTGATGACGATGTAGGCAACATAGAGAACGACAACGGACGGAATGGTACAACGTTGATGAGAGATAGAAATCCGTTGAATAAGAGATTTTTTTTTTTTTTTAAATACACCATTAGAAATTTTTTATTTTTAAAGACCAGCATGTGAAATAGGCCTCTTTCCTTCCATCCTATAGAAAATGTACAGGAATATGAGATTGTGCTTTTCCCGTATGGAGAGCAGCGCGCAAGAATCTTCTATAGAGAAAATAACACTAGACTTTAAAGAGATTTTCAGAAAATTTCCCAGAGTATAGAAAAGGGAAGTAGAAGCTTTTTACCAAACTGGAATGATAGGGGAGGAAAAAGGAGGCACAATACAAAGCTTCTGTACTAACTTGTATTCCCCCACACCTCCTCTCATCCTATCCTGCTCCCTTAAACAAATTCCTTGTTCGTACTTGCTTGGCTCCCTGACGTTAAACTTGTGACTGGAATGGCTTTGATTTTGATGCCTGTTGTTGGGTATCGCACAGACTCTTCTGATACCCTGTGCTCTGGGCTCTGGAAGAACTTGGCGCTCCTCTAGAATCCTGGGAGGTGTATTTTCGACTTACATTTGGAGACTAGGGAGCGAACATGAAGCGAATGAAAATTTTAGTCGGCATAGTCCCAGCATCCAGGCCACAACGTGAAATAATAAACCAAATAAAAAAGATAACAGTTCTATTTTTCCCGATATTTGTAAACATTAGCCGATGTAAAAAAAAAAAAAGTTATAGTTTGTTTATACATTTTTTTTTGTTGTCGTTGTTGTTGTTGTTGTTGTTGTAATTCGGGCTCTTTTATAGTATGAATTGTCTTCTTTTTTTAAAATTTACTATGATCGAACATATATAAAAAAAATTATAGACAGAAGGGGCTTCTTAAGGACTTTATAAACTAATAATATAATAATAATAACGACTTACCAGTAGTAAGAAGAACAAGAAGAAGAAGAAGCAGTAGTTGATCCTTAAATGCACTACCATCATCACCATCATCACCCACTAGCACATGGTCTGAATGCACTATCCCGAGGAGAGAGGTGAAATATAACACGCGAGGACCCGATAGCTAATACTACATCAAATTTACGCCGTTTTTAAACTCCTTTTGAAAACCGTTTCGGGGGTTGGGAAAGGGGGCTTGGGGTAGAGGATACCCAAAGGATACCCAGGTTTCGGTTTCAGTCGTGTGTGCTACTGGTGCCGCTGCTGGTGCTCCTGGTGCTCCTGGTGCTCCTGCTGATGCTGTTGGTGCTGCTGCCGCTACTCTATACACTCTATAACGCCTACTAGAGTTCGGTGCGCTTGTCCCGTTGAAATATGCTCCTTGGCCCACCATCTGACACTGGTGATACTGCTGATGCTGGCATGGTCCTCGGTGATGCTGCTGTAGCTGCCCGTATTCGGTTTTGCTCCTTGCTCGTGAAATAGCACAACCTGTGCCCGATGCCTTTTATATCCCTTGATTCAGTTTAATTGTCGCGCTCGCTATATTAAGACCTGCTTAACGTAGTGTTGTGACATGACCCTTAAAATTTTGTGAAGCATGCTGTGAAATTGTGGTCCTTTTTGTTTTTCTTTTCTGGAATAAAATAAAATAAAATTAAATTAAATTAAAATCAATTAAAATAAATTATAATAAAATTTTTAATAAAATGTGTGTAAAAAATATTTCAGTGTAAGATATTTATTTATTTATTTATTTATTTATTTGCTTATTTATTTATTTATTTAAGAAATTAAATAAAATAAAATATATTATAATAATAAAACAAGATAAAATAATTATTTAAAAAGAGAAAAAAAACAAATTATTAAAAAACAAGAATTAATTCCTTTTTTGTTTTCTTAAACGACCGTTGGGACCGATTGTTCTTTTGAGAAGGACCCAAAATGTTTTATATTACACATTTTCTAAGTATAAACGCGCGCTCATTGTACTACAAATTTCCCGACGGTGATTAGTTAACTATTTTTAATTTAAAAATAAAATTGTTCTTTGTTTTTGTTTTTAATGTGAATATCTTTTGGTGATCATATGGTATGTTGCCGTGACCGCGTATTTTAAAATATTTAAAAAAAAATAAAATAAAATAAAATAAATTGAAATAATAGTAGAGACACGAAAAAATAAAAGCTGAATTTATAGTTGTAAATTAAAAAAAACAAAAAAAAAACGTATAGAGTTGTCATAGTGTTTTAAAGAAGAAAGTAGAATTTAAATTTAAATTTAAAAAAAAAAAAAAGAAAAAGAAAAAGAATATAACGTGGTGGCATATTCACAAGAAATGTGCTCAAGAACTAAACAATTTTATACGCCTTTATTAGGCTACATAAGACTGATTAGCATAGTCACCAAATTCACTATCATCCTAACTGTGTACTATGACAAAGGTAAGAATATTTACAATATGCAAAAATCAATTTAATAAATTTTTAAAAGGAAAATACAATTTTTTTTACAAACATAATTTAGTTGTTTTCTTTTTCTTTAATTCTATGTTTATTCTTTCAAACGTTTTGTTTTTATTTATTTATTTATTTAAATGTATCATTATTCATTTTCAGTCTGCCTGTTTGCCTACATGTCTGTTTATTTTATTTTAAACAGACTTAATTCGTAAACCGTTTTTTTTTTCTATGAAACAAAATAAAAAGAAAACACTTAATTTAATAATAATTTAAATAAAAAAAATAATCAAAACACATTCACACAAAATTCGTCCCTTAAATTTTTCGAAATTTTTATTAAAATTGTTATAAGCGTTTTGAAATGTTTGAACCGTTGAAAAAGTTAAAATTTCAAAATTAGAAAAAGACAAACATTTAATTTAATTTTTTTCCTCTAAATTATTCACAATTTCATCTAATAAAACCGTTTTTTAAGCCCATACATAAAAAACATATTTAATAACGTACATGATTCTATTTTTGTTTCTTTTTTTCTTTATTTCTTTTATTTTACAAAATTATAAACGATTTATTTCGATGCACAAATTAAACTTAGAATTTTGTTTGGTAGTTTTTACGAAAACGATTTTAAACTGAAAATAATTATAAAATAGGGGATCTCAAGTAATTAAAAAATGTACGAACAGACAGGCAGATATTTATAATAAATCAAAGACAAAAGATATGCTAGCTTATTTCTTTTTAAATTTCCGTTAAATATGTTTTAATTAGTTTTCCAATAGAACTCATTTTTTAACTATGGTTTTTTCTTTTTTTTTTCTTGCGAATTGCATCTTTCGGATATTTTACAAGCCTCCTTGACCACTGATGCAAAAAATTATTTACAATTGCATGTTAAAATTAAATATTAAATAAAGTAATTAACGACTTAATTAGAAATTATTTTAATAGAAGAAGTATTACTTGGAATTCCCTGTTTAAAAAAAAAAAAAAATCTATAGCCGTATTCTTATATATTTTAATTTGAGAAACATAACGGACATTTTACTAATGTAAAAATTAAAAAACACTATAGTATTAGTTATTATTTTTTAAATAGACTTAAATTAAATGCCGTCACCGCAAGTGTAAATCGTTTTGAAAAGCAATTCCTGTGAAAAATGCTGAATAAGGGAGAAAAAACCCGGAGGAAACCAAGCATAAGGACCATTACCCATTACCGTGTTCTTAAACAGGAACCCTTGGCTGCACCCTCAGAATGTTATTACTTTTATTTTTTTTAATGAGATGTATACATCTCCATATACTTGTAATTTCGTTTTACACAGGACCTGATGAAGTGTATTCGCTTGCATATAAATTTTTTTTCCTACATCGAAAAACTTTGGCCATTCGCACCATTCATGTAAAAAAAAAAAATCTCTTTCCTCCCCCCTTATAAACATTAAAAGTCTTCAAACAAAAAAAAAAAAAACATTAAAAAACATCAGCCCTTCGGTTTTGTAGAATTAATTTTTTTTTTCGTTTTGGCGCTTACCGATTATTTGTTTTTTTTTTATTTTTATTTTTTTTTTTTTTAACTCCTCTCCAAAGATTGAGGAACCCCTCAATCATAAAATCCTTCTCTTTAATTTCGAAATGGTTGTTAGGGCTTTTTACCTGTGTCATATTGCTCCTCTTTATCCCCCTTAAACCCCACCACTCCCCCCCTAAGCCCTATAAACCTACCACGGTATCTTCGGTGGCCACTCTACCACCCTTGGTATTAAATGAGGCAAAATTGTTCAGATGGGGGAGGGGAGGTGATGATGAGGTGAAAAAAAAAATTAAATAAGGGATGATAATTTCGTAAAATGCAATCATTTTCCGGATTTACTTTATCATTACGCAAAGTGAGTGACTTTTTGCATATCTTGGGCGAAAAATCATTTCAATTCGCATCATTTCCTTCCTTTCCTCCCTCCTTACTTCATTTGATAATTTAAAAAAAAATATTGGGGTGATATTGGACTTAATAAGAAAAAAAAAAAAAAACTGTTGAACTTGCTTGCTTGAAAAATTGTTCAATTAATTTAAAAATTATCTCTAATTAGTCATATAAAAATAAAACCCTATTATCACTCAGCATTTTATGATAACAAGAATTAATTGAGTCCTAGTAAAATCCCCCATTCTCTCTCGCCCCCGCGCCGCCCCCTAATTTTTATCGTATTCATCGTTCATTCCAGGATATCCGGGAAAAAGAAGATTTTTCAATGAAATTCGAACTTAATCTTTCTCACGTTCCCTCCTGAATTAAGGGTATCATCTTTTATCTTATTTTTGGGGATGATTTTGATTTGTTATTGTTCTTGTTGATGGTGCCATCGTAAAGGGTTCAATTTCAGGAAAATAATTGCCAGAAAGTGTCTCGTTTAAGAATAGCATATTTTCAATTGATCCTTTTTCCATTTAAATGAAATGTATTTGAACTTTTATGTTAGATTTTAAATCTTTAGACTGTTGAAGAAAGTAGGCACATTTATTTGTTTCTTTTCTTCTTTAACAATGTTACAATTTGATTAAACTACTACTTAAATTACTAATTACTTTTCCCTTAAATTTAATTCGTATACCTTCCTTAAATCATGTAAAAATTATAAATGACATATTTTTATTGAATTTTAAATATTTAAAAACACAAAAACATCGTAAACTTCTGATATTCTTGTACGATATTCGAATTTATGATTATTCATATTCAATTTTATCAAAATTTCTTTTACAAGAATTTTTTTTGTAACAAGTTCAACAACAAAAATAAAATAAAGTTGTGCTATGGAAAATTTCAAAAGTAATTATCGGGAATTCTTACGCTCTAAACAATCCTTAAAGAAAAAAAAAAAAAAAAAAAAAAAAAAAAAAAAAAACCCCCCCCCTTTTTTTTTCCCCCCCCCCCCCCCCCCCCCCCTCCCCCCTTGCTCCCGCTATCGTAATTTCTTTCCTTTTCTGATGTGAAAATTTATATAAAATAAAGTAAAAAGAAATAAAATAAAATACACCAAAAAAAAAAAATTCCTAATCCGATCACCAGAGTTAAATATACCCCCCCCTCCTCATCCTATCCCAGGCAGTAGGAAGTGGTATAAAAATTGTTAACCTGCCAACGATAACCACGCCGTCTCTCCGGAGAGTCCTGTAGAACGTTTATTGCCCTATCGTCACCACATTCCTTTCTTTCCTCTAAGGGGATTTCATAAATTCCAATGCGTGGAAAGCTGTTGACTTTATTTTCAACAAAAAGGTAATTAAAATTCATTTGAATCGCATAGAAAAATCTCATCTTTTTGTTTGTTACCCCAATTTATAGGGGTATTATATTTTCATTTGGTGGGGAGGGAAAAAAACAGGAGAGGGGATTTCCATTTTCATCTATTGATGAATCTTTGAGAATTTTTTGAAAATATAATTTTTTTTTTTGTCTTTTGTAATGAAGGAAATGTTAAAAATTATCAGAGCACATTTTTTTTTTTCTAACACCTTGTAAATTAATAAAAAACTTAAGGGTTATAAGTCCAAAAAAAATTTAATACTAAAATAGCAGTTTGAATCGATAGTTACCGAAAATAAATCCCATTAATTCTACTATACTGTCGAAAAAAAAAGAAAAACAAAAAAAAAACAACAAATATTTTACGAATGAAAGGATAATTCTTTTTAACTTTCATCAGGTAGACCAGTGAAAGGGTTTGAAATTTCCGCATAAATAAATTAGAAAAGTGCGGGCGAATTGGATAAAAATGTCTACATAAAAAACATAAAAAAACAAACAAAAAAATAAAATAAAATAAAATAAAGAGGCTAACAGCAGCACTGTGACCTAACTTTAGGACTTTAGTCTCCAGAAGAATATTTGGGATAGAGTTAAAAAAGGGGTCAATGGGTCGTCGTTGTCGTCGTCTATATCGGACGGCGTGCAATGTTCTTTTCTTTTCTAAATAAAAAAAATAAAATAAAATAAAAAAGGGGCAACAGAGAAAAGCAATAATAACAACGAAATAAGTGTTTCTTGGAAACTTTAATGAAGGTCAGTGTTTTTTAACAGTAGAAAAGAACGAAGCGCTCTAAAAACCCGTGTGAGACACTTGGGAACCATTCCAAAAACCATCCTACTACCATCTTAAAGGTTTATAAACTTCCCTCTTCTATTTCGTCTTCAGAGGATAGAGGAGATGGGGGTTACTGGGACACACTAATGTGAAAATAACAGACAAAAAGAAAAAAAAAACAAGTTTCACAAGTATAATAATAAAAATAAACTTTTCTAATTTATGTTGAAGTAAAAAAAATGTAATTAAAAAAAAAAAAAAAACTGGCTAAAATTATTATAATTGTTGTAATTTATTAAATTAGTTTATTCTACTTCAGAAAAAAGTATTCAAATAAAATTATTATACATTTTAATATTCTTGCTAAATAAGCAATTCCAAGGTCTAGAAGAAATGAAAGAAACTACTACTATTATTAATATTATTAATATATCACAACGACAAAAAAAAAAAGACGGATTAAAATAAAAGTAATAATTTTAATTTCTGCTTACAATCTTCACTATTTATTTGTATAGTTGTTTTTTTTTTATTTCGTTCTCTATTTAAAAAACATTCCTCATTCAGAAAATAAAGAAAAAATAAATAAATTTTAATCTATTCTACGTCCACGTTATCAAGAATTTACATTTTTGTACTAGAGACTGACCAGGTACAGGTATACAAAGTTATTCGTCCAATTACAGGTATTCCTTACCACTCCCTTCAGTCCCCTTATCAACAGTCTTGAATACACCTCGTGAGAGGTATAGATCAGGGGCATCTTTAAAATATTCCAGTGTGGAACTTTAGATATTTCAATAAAAATCTTAAATTTATTTTGTATACTGATTTTACTCAATCAAAAAAAAAAAAAAAAATGATTGTAAATAAAAAGATATTTAAGATCCTAGGATTCTTGAAGATTTAAATCGTGTAGAACTGCGAGCCCGTAGACATAGAATAATCCCAAAAAAAAAACCAAATAATAATTCGTATTTTTATTTTTATTTTTTAATTTGTTTCTGCATGACGACATTGCCATCTGAAATATAAGTACATATATTTACTCGGAAAACACGTGAACATGCAAACCTGCCTACTTATTACCACATATCCCCCTTCTACGTGCATACGGACCTACCGTTGAAAATTGTCCACTGCTTTTCCTTCTAAAAGGGCCTAGACAAAATACGAAAACAAAAAAACCAACAACAACAAAGGAAAATAATGAGGCCTACGGACAGACAAATGAAAATTAAACGAAACAAAAAGAAAAAAAAAAATAAAAAATAAAAAAAAAAATAAATAAATAATTCTAAAGAGGTTGGGATTTGTTTGCTCCTAAGTTTAAAGAACAAATTGGAGAAAAACCACATCAAAAAAAAAAATAAATTGTTTTTTATATACCCTTATACTATACTTAATATACGTCTCCTTCATCATCCCCCCCCCCCAAAAAAAACACACACACACACACACAGACAAAAACCCAAGGAATATTGGACCTCTGCAATAGAAGAGACCTTTCTCAAGCCCCTAGAGCTCAAGCCATCCATCCATCCATCTATTCTAGAATAACCCCAGAACTTGGGAGGATTGCGGGAGGGTCCGGGTCCCCCTGCAGGGGGGCGGTTTTGGTGGATACTATACATGCAGGTCATACTAGAGAGAAAGCCCTTTTTGCCGCAGCATAGCACCAATCCCTCCACCTCCTCAAGCCACCACAGGCCTGGCATTGGTGATATTAATGAGCGGGCGGGTTCTCGGGGCGGTGCGAAAGGGGAGCACGGCAGGGGGTACCGTAGGTAGAGAATATACATATATGCACAATCCCAGGGGTCTAAGAAGGGAATGGTGTGATACTGACGTTTAGTTATTAAGAGGATCTGTGACTCTACCACATTTATGTATTTTTTTTTTTTTTTTTTGCAATCCGCCGCCAAAAGGACGAAAGCCTCTGTGACGATGGTAGCAGTAAAAAAAAAAAAAGAAAAAAAACGACTCTATATGAAAATGATGTGTATGGTCACACAAGAGGACAAAGAAAAAAAAAAGAAATATATACGAGCTTCATATATTCCTAAAGATGCGCCTACTTTCAATAGAATAACTTTGGGGTTGATTCTGCGTAAAGGCGGTGACGAAATGCATTTTTTAAATTACTTATCTTTCCTACAACCAGCCACCACCCCCCGCCCACCCCTAAAAAGACTCTATAAATTCAGAGTGGAGATGGAGGTTGGACCAAGTCTACTACCTTCTTGTATGATAGTCCACCACGATCAAATTCTCATTTTTTTTTTCTGTATATGACTACTACTGATGAGATGATGATGCTAAACGAATAGAGGTTTTTTCTAGCTTTAGGCCTAGACTAAACTATAGAGAGAAGAAGGTCGGTGTACTACAAGAGGATTGGGTATAAAGTAGATCGGAAACAAAAAACACAAAAAAAAAAAACACTTCTCTAGCTCGCCGCGTCCTCATCCTTAACCAATGGAAAAAGAGTCTGCATACGATAGAAATAACCATGGTACCTATAGAAGATGATGTAGATGATGACGATGGTTAAAAAAAAAAAAAAAGAAAAAAATAGAAGTGTAGGAGGATATGAGAATTAAGTAGGGTAGGCGAATAGAAAATCATCATCGTCTGTCGAATTCATTCATATTAACCATAGCCATAGCTTGTTTTTTTTTTTTCTTTTTTTTTTTTATACGTTCCCGATATATGAGCCCACCCCTTTTCATCGTCGTCATCCTCCGACATAGTTGTCCTCATCAAATCTTCTCAAATGTGAGGTGTGTAAAACCATGTTTGAGATGCATGTTTTTGGCACCACCGGCTGGTGTTATAACACCCATCTCCTAGCTAACTACTAGCAGGGAGTAAAATTTCATCGTTCGTTCGTTCGCATGTTGAAAATTTTACCACACATGTGTATATATCATTATATAATACTTCTTCTTCCTCCTCCTCCACTTAAACGCCTGGTTTGACCCACCCCCCCCTTCAGTCTCATAATATGCTTTTTAATCTATGCGAATAATGCTCAAGTAATTTCCGTCACAGGCTGCTAATGATTTTTTGGAGTCGTTATATTACAAAGGGATAAAGGTGGGTTGGAAGGGAATAGGGAATGATACCGAGAGGGTTGTTGTAAGCACATATGCACTTAAAAGAGTTTCAATTAAGTGTCATTTATGGAGCATATGTGATGCGACAGCAACATCCGGGGTGACGACGTTTCAACACCACCAGAAAAACGTTGACGATGACGACGATGTCTTTGGAAAGATTCATAGAGAAAAAAAAAAAAGAAAAAAAAACACCCCACGATAAGGACGCGACAGTCGTGAGCTTACCGTTACCAACAGCGAAAAGGACTTAAGACCTGCGTATGTTACATCCTACTTGACAGTGATATACCTTAAAAGTACCTTTAGCGGGAAAAGAAAAAAAAAATTTTTTTTTTTTTTTATAAGTAGGTACCTTACATTACTCAAGCGAGACAAATTGAGCCTCCTCTTTGAAGAAAAAGGGTTGTTTTTAAGATGGAATAAAAATAAAATTGAAAAGTTAGGATTTTCGTAAGAGCAGAATATCGAAAAGATGGGGCTACATAAGGAATGATTAAATTTAAAATATTATTACATTTATCCATCTAATTATTTATCTATGTACACAGGTAGGTACCTACAAAAGTGTTTGTAAAAAGGTCGACAAACAAAAAAAAACAAAACAGAAAGCAAATTCGAAAATGAAAAATGATATGCAGATTTTGTTGCAATTGTTTTTTTTTTTTTCTTTTTGTTTAGTTATTACAATTATTTTAATTTTTTCAAAAACCCTCCCACACACAAAAAAAAAAAAAAAACGGAAAAAAAACCTTCTTTCTTTTTCCCTATAGCCATTAAAGTCCAAGGACTTAGCTCCTATGATACCCATGGACAAACGACAACGAGTACGTTCTCTTTTGATACCCAAGGACCAACATTTGCCGTTGAACCTGTTAGCCATCTAGAATTTACAAATACCGCAGGTAGTCGAATAGACTGTACTGCACGTGGAAATCCTACACCAACAATTGATTGGGTCGATGGTAATAATAATGCTGTATCAACAATACCACAGGTAAATTGATATAATTACATAATTTTAATGTATCTCTTTAAATTTTCTAAATGTATTATATAAAATATAATTTTCTTCTATTCCCCTATAGCTTCGACTAGTTCTACAAAATGGTTCATTATACTTTCCACCTTTTGAACCGGTCAGTTTCCGGCAAGATGTCCATTGGCTGGTCTACAGGTGTATAGCAAGTAGTGCAGTAGGCACAATTGTTTCAAGGGATGTCACTGTTAAAGCAGGTAAATTTAATTCTTATTCATGTTTTTATCCTATTGAGAAGTTTTTTTTTTTTTTTATCTAAAGAGATTAGAATTTTCTATAGTAGTGTCATATGGTTGGCTTATCAAAGTTAATAAAAAAAAAAAAACAGTTTATATAGTTCAGGATATAGTTGTTTTTTTCTTTTTGCCTTTTGTTTGTTTTTGTTTTTTTTTTTCTTCTGAATCTTCCAATATAACAGGCAGTGATAGCACAGCACGTGCACATGTAAGGCGACATGGAATAATAAAAAAAAAAAAGTTTTTTTTTTCCTTTCTTATCCATCTATTAAAAACGTAGGAACAGCAAAGTCAGAGATAGACGTGATATCGAAGTTTTGGAATGAGAGATAGTAGTACCTATAGAATATAAACCACCCCCCCCAACCAGCCACTAGAATTCATGGGTTTCCCTTTACGTTTTACAAAAAGGGTTCTCTATAAAAATCCTAGGAGATACCTTTAGTGCTGTTATTTTGCCACAGGATAAAACTGCAAGGCTAACGCCATCCCCGTCACCACCCACCATCTCTAGTTCCCAATATCTGCACTCTTGTATTGTATTGAGAAATTTTGCTCGTAAAAATACAGGGACTGACTGTAAAAAGATTGGGATGGCAGTTTTTGGTAGATTTTTGCCAACTAGAGTATTGCAATCTCCAATACTCTATGCATGATGGGAGGTGGATGGGAAGTGCAGAGGGAGGGGGGATTGAGGGCGAAGGGTACAGAATACCCGGAATCGGGTAGTTAGTGGATGATAGAGGCTATACAGGAGGACACATGAGGACTACTATAGTCTCACTGGACGACATCTGGTGCTATTAAAGCGAGAGAAAGCAGCAACAGCACAAGTTCCATGTTCCATTCGGGAGGTTCGATTTCATAAAAAAAAAAAAAAAATTTTTTTTTTTGTATCTCCTGGTTTTTTGTGTGTAAAATGAAAGCATGAGGCGTTCGTTCCTCCAGTTGACACGGGCGCGTTACTCACACGTGTTTTGCCCATGGGAGTCATCAGAGCGACACCGTTCCTGGTGATACACTACCGGCGTTCTCATGTCCTGGTGTGTCCCTCAATGTGTCCTATAGTGTCCCACACAGTGTTTTAATTTTTAGAATCTATCGTACAGTACACGAAATGATAGTACCTCCTCCTTCCAAAAAAAAAAAAAACGTCATCCTCCTGTTTCAATCCCGCCCCCCTCCCCCTACATCCAACCAAGTTGATTTGTTTTTCGTCATCTTCTACTAGGTTTTTGTTTTTTCCTGCACCATCCGTAAAAAATTCAAATGAAGTTTCAATTCGTTTCTGACCTATTTCCGTTTATAGGTTTTGGGTGGACATACAGATACCCGCCCCCTGTTCCGCCCCTCCCTCTCCCGCCCTCATCCGTCGACCACCTCCACGCGAACAGCAGCTACTACCATGGAAATTTTTTCAATCTGTTTTAGCACTTGCCCCGCAGGGACAGGATTTGGGATATATTGCTACCAGCGGATTGGGAGTGATGGGGATGAGAGGTGGAAATAAATCGGGGGGCGAGGGGGTTAGAAGGCGGGAGGTTACTCCTTGTAACATCTCCTTCAGTTCAGCCCAATTTTCTCCCAATTTTATTTTTTTTTTTCTTTTTTTATCATTGTCTTTTGTTGACAGACAGGAGAATTCAGGAAAAGCTATCACAAATTCTGGTGAAACAGAAAAAAAAAAAAAATAATAAAATTGATGATGGCCCTGATAACTGAGCACGCGGTAAAGTGTGCCTTTTTTTGTTTTTTTTTCTTTTTTGGTTTGATTTTTCCATTTTTGTTCTTTTGATTTTTTGATTTTTTTGAATTACCACTCCTAAGACCGGAGATTGTGGATGCTGTGATTTGGAATCGTGTGACCGAATTCATTAAAATGTTTCTGACCATTTCCTGCATAGGTCTTTTGCAAATTTCCGTTTCTTTCTGTTTTTTCTACTTCACCCCCAAAAAGCCTCGTGTGGTTTGAAATAACTAGAGAAAAATAAGCTCTTAGAGATTCTTTGAAGAACTCCCTATAAATTCTATTATTATTTTTTTTTTATATCCACTTTGAATTTAAAGGAGAGAAAGGTAATATCAAATTTATTGGATTTCAATAAAACCTTATATAACAAATAGTTTAATTTAAAATTATTTAAAAAAGGAAAATTTCTGTAGGTACATCATATCACTTGATTGGCTAATTAAGATAATATTGATATTTTATTAATTCATATATTTCCTTTATTTTATTACGAAATAAATTTTAGCACTTACCTTATGTGTCCATAATTTCAATATTTCACTAAAATTTCACAATTTCATTGATCTGAAAGTAGAAGAAAAAATGATTTTTTTAAAGAATATTGAACAATTAATCAATTAATTAATACTATTGGAAATATTAAAAGTGTGTGTGTGTGTGTTTTTTTTTTTTAAATTCTACTGCTAGTTGTAGCAAGGAAGATTAGAAGAGCATAGAATTTAATAAGATTATAATAGAATTTTTTAAAGAGGAAGCATTCGACAAAAAGTCGTTAATTAAATAAGAAGGGAGCTTTATTTTAAAAGCCGGTTTCGTTAATTCTAATTACTACCTAAAATGCAAAAAAAAGGAAGCAATTACGTCTTAATTCATTTTCTACTTTTTCTATTATAGAGATTAACATTTTATTCTTTCGATAATTTTTTTTCGTTTCTTTCTTTTTTTTTTTTTTTTGGTATAAAATCGCGAATATTTTTTTTCATCTCATCTACCTGTGGCTTTTTTTTTTTTTATATATACATATATTTTTCCCAGAGTTTAATCTCCTACCATCTACTCCCCCTTCATCCCTTCAATCCCTTTAAACAAGGAAAATTCGATGAGGGAGAAAATGTCGTTGGCACACTTTTTCATATATGCTTTTATTTATTTATTTAATTATTTTCCATTTTTTATTGCTTTACCTGGCAAAAAAACATTTCCATTGATTTATGTTGCTCTTTCAGCACATGTTCTATCGCTTCACTTGTTTAGCATCAATCCAATTTCCTTTTTTTTTTTTTCTCATCCTATCCCCGTCCGCCCACTAGCTTTTCATCCCTTATAACCCCACTTCCTATCCCAGCAGCACATCCTCCTGGACCATTTTCTCTCTTTTCTTTAATCATTTCCACAAGAAAACAACCCTGAACTGTCTGAAACACTTATTTCTTACCCAATCTACCTGAGTGAATATTGAACGTTGTGAGATGTTGCCTCCTTCTATTGTTGCCAATAGAAATTTTTGCAACATCGTTCTAGTGGGCGACGGTTTGAGAGTTTAGGGATAACACAACACTCAGGTAAACGGTAGGGGGTGTGTTATATATATATATATTTTTTTTTAGGATACTTTCACTTATGCTCCTTATACAACAGATTTTTTAAAAAAGTGTAATCATTTTTATGTCATCTTTGACGAGGGTAAAAAAGAATTATTTCATTTCTTTTTTTTTTTTTTTTTCTTTTTTTTTTCTTCTTAATATATCAATACCTTATCAATATGCTATTGTTTTCGGTTGCTACCTGCTTTACAACGTTTTTTTATATAGGATATAGGTTTTAAGGAAAGAAATATAGAAATAGGCTTAATACTTAAGAAAAATGATTTGTTATTTTGTTTTTTTTTGTTTTGTTTTTTTCTTTACAGTCGTAAATCAACTTTATGAACCCGAAGTTCAAAATCCAGGTGGATTTCTGGGTAGTAATGTTTTGATCAAATGTAATATACCATCATTTGTTAAAGAATATGTTCGTGTAACGTCATGGCTGCAAGAGCCAACATTTAATATTTATCCATCATTGGAGAGTGGTATGTAAATTATATAAATATAAATATAAATAGTATTATTAATATTTCTTTATTGCTTTTATATCGTTTAAAATATACAAAATTTAAATAAAATAGAAAAAAATTTGTTATTATTATTTTATGTATATTTTTTTATATTGAATAAAATAAATATTTTATTTATGCCTTTGTTTTTATTTATTATAAATCCCCCCCAAAAAAAATAAACAAACTTTTATAACACACTTATTTTCTTACTTAGCACGTTAATGGAAATATTCACCTAATTCTAATCTAATCTAATTTTACTGAATTATACGCATTTGTTTTTTTTTTGAATCCCTCACATTTGTACATTTAACAAAATCGAATTATGTGGGAAATCCACTTATACCTAAATATCCATAGCCGTCTATCTTAATATTATTATTACAGATGGAAAATATCATATGCTGCCATCAGGTGAATTGTTGATCATAAATATTACGCGTACGGATGCTCAACGCACCTATCGCTGTAGGACACACCATCAATTAACACAACAAGCGGTGGTCAGCGGAAATGTTGGACGGATACAGTTAACAGGTGAGATATAGAAATTATATTTCTACTTTATAGGATTTTATCTTTCTATCATTATTCATAGAAAGAAATTTTTAAATATTTTATAACATTTAATAGTACTATTGTTGGTAAATAGGATAATTTTTGTATCTTAAATATCATAATGAATTTAAATCAACTATGATTTAATTAATTAATTAATTAGTTAATTAATTAATTTATAATCAAAAATCAAAATACAATGTTTTATCAATCAAACCAAATTATAGTAAAACAATACCCTTTATATCATGATTTCAATTAAGTATATGGTTTCCTGCCACGTGTAGTAACACAGTAGAAACAAAGAGACACGCATCAATCTACAATCCCCCCCTCCCACCCCCTACCCAAACCACGATCTATTGAGTGTATAAAGCATTGTCTGTTACAATACTGATAATTTAGTATACGCTTCAAAGACATGAAAATCTAATTGCTTTTCCATGTAATCTGTAATCCAATGTAAATCCTGATGTTATACCAAAAAGGTTCGTCTTAAAGGAGAAGACATAAGCTAAATCAGTCAATCTTATGGAATATAAACACACTACCAAGCATATTTTTGTTAATACGTAAAGCTTACATTTCCTTAGAAGGGAATTCAAAACTACCTTAAGAAAATTTAAAATAAAAAATTTCTGATAGTAATAATTTTATTTCTAAATTCAATAATTACAAGAAATTTCCATCGGCCTCCAATGCTATTACCTTTTTATAGGATATTTTAATGGTATGAATTTAGGAGTATTTATAGTACTACATTTTGGATTCCAGGATTGGTAGGAAGACCGGGGGCATACAGGATATGTGCGGTATACCACACCAGAGAGTTCGGTCCAAATACGTAGGTGTCACCGCAAAGATTTATTTAGAACGATAAATGTAGCCATAATTAAACCCTATTCCAATTGGCTTTTGCCTAAAATACGGGTTAATCCGATAAGTCCTGGTCGTTTTGTGGGGAAGGGAATGATAAACCTTCGAACGGTCCCGTACGTCCGTTTGGCCAATGAACTTTTCCTCGTACCCTATACCCCCCCTACTATCGCCCATTTTGAAATATTAAATTAAATTTTGTGAATTTGTGAATTGTACACCTTTTGCGCCTACTGCTGCTGTTGGTGTTGTATTTTTTTAATATAAGAGCTTTTAGGCTTTTATTCATTAAAATGTAATTAATTAATAACATTTTATTTTACTTAATGTTTTTTTCTTTACAGAAATGCGTGAACCAGTCCCACCAATTATGAACGAAAAAATTGTACCTATAACCGTACGTGTAGATGATCCAGTCGTTGTACCATGTGTTGCTTATGCTAGTCCTAGTCCTACTTATCGGTAAGTATATTTATAAAAAAAAAAGAATATATTGTATGAAGTACAACACCCCTATACACATTGCCCCCCAAAATGTTTTCCTAAAAAAAAGAAGTAATGTCTCACCTGTCTGTAGGCATTCATCATATTGTGCTCTGAACCCCTAATTAATTCCAACCATTTTGATACGCTCTGTTTGCGTTCTCTTGGCACAGGTAAATGGACGTTTCTGTGGAAGTTTAATAGTATGTTATGCTTTTGCATTGAATGTCAGGATATGTACCCAGTACCTCTATACTACCTTTCTATAGTCTCATCATCACTTATCTAGCCCCTTGTAACCCTCATATAACAACGAACCAGATATTTCCCTGAAAACCATATTATACCCCATACCAAAGGTGAATCCTTCCCAACACCTCCTTTTGAAAACATCCAATTCCCATTTTGAATATGTGGGGCGACAGGGGGTATAATACCACATATGGGATTTTCCCACGGATTGGGAAACGATCGGAACGCTAGAATGGGCCTCATCGTCGTCGTCGTCGTCGCCTTCTTCTTCCTCGTCATCATATAGTACACATATGGTGTGTATGATGAAATGTATGTTTCACCCACACCCTGTATAAACTTATGCCTGAATTCCTTTGACAAAATACCCAAGCAAAAGGCGCTTAAAACGTAAACATTTCCTTCTTGTGTCGTCTGCGGCCAATGCAGAAAATATCTTCATGTTTTCTGTTTTTTTTTTCTTTATCCTGAATTTTTACACCTTTATTTTTTACTTAGTTATTTTTTTTTACAATATATCCTATAATATACTTTTTTGGTACATATGCAATGAAGAAATAAAGCAAAAAAAAAAATAAAATAGTATACCTAGAAGATGATGATGTATCCTCTAGGTGCTACCTCTTCTTCTTGCACAACCAACCCCAAAACCTCTTATGTGGTGGGCTCCTCAAGAGGTTTCTGAGGTTTTTGCAACAACACCAACAACAGATTTTTTTTTACCCTTGATGACATCACTCACTAGAGTCTGCCGACGTGACGTGACGTGACATTATGGAACATGGGATGGGTGGGTCTCATCTACCCCTGCCGTGTGTATCACCGAAGGCATCCTACAATTTTTTGTGTTTTTTTTTTTGTCGCACAAAAGAAAGTGTTGCTTAAATGCAAATTAATTGCTTGGAGGGTTTCGCCCCGTTTAGTTAGCATATCATAAAAGGGTTTGGTTTTTTTTTTTTTTTTGGTGTAGGGGGGCGGTAAAGGTAAAAGGTATAGAGTGGTACAGAAGTAGAGAAAGGTAGAGAAATATAAAAAGGAATAAGAAAATAGTTGCTTAAACGAGACAAGTCTCAAGAGGTGATGATTGTCGTTTAGAAACTGAATCCTCAATTTATTCTCATTGATCTTTAGAAGGATTTTTTTTTTTTGTTTAATGTAGGGGTAGTACTTTGAATTTTAACGACTAGATTAAAACTTTTATAGTATTACTACATTCGATTTTATGTTCTATAAATAAAAAATATTAAGATATTAAAGTAGAAATGAAAACATCGTTGATTCCATTTGTTTTAATAAAAAAAAAAGTAGAACAATGTTACTAAAAGTCGTATATTTTTTTAAAAAATTAATACTTATCTGTTATTAACAATTTAGAATCAGTAAATGGAATGTACAGAACCCTGATCACACACTATTTTTAACTTGACCAGCTTTACAAAATTTAATTTATTTAATCGTAATCCCTTAAAAGACTTTAATGGGGATTTTTTATGATGATAAGATGCACATATAAAAACGATATTTTCTAAAGAACAATACCCTACCTCCGCAAAAAAGAAGGTAATAATAAAAAAAAAGGTAAACTTCTTATCTCCTTTAATGTGATGAAATTTTTAGTGCCAAAAGTAAACACAAAAATTCATATAATACTATAAAAGATAAGATATAAATAGAGGGTACACGATAAAAAAAAAAGGAACATATAAGAGAAAATAAGCTCAAGGTGATAAAACCGTACGAGATGGAAGGTGATAATAGCCCAGGAAGGAGTTCTACACGAGGCGAATGAATGGGTGGTAAATCTCAGATTGACGACTCTCCTATGGAACATGCCTAATTTATTGCCGTAGATTTGTTGTACGCACACCTGTCCTCCCCTTTACCGCCTTTAGGCATATAGAACAACCTACCTTTCTGTGAAGAGAAAGGGGCCCTAGATTCTGGAAAAAGAAAAGCACCAACGCGCTAAGGTTTAGCGGAGCTAAGGTGGGTGTTACGATGACGATCGAACGACGACCTTTCTTCGTTAGATTATTGATAGAATAAAATAAAAAAAAAAAAAGAAAAAACGAATGAAGGAAAGAAAGGGGTTAGTGTTTGAGAATGGAAATGAAATCGAATTACTTTCATCCATTTCCCAAAGAGTATTTCTGAACTTTCAGCAGCCCCCTATAGACCCCTCGTAGCCCCGCAAAAAAAGCTTTATAAAATTAGATAGAGTACAAAAGGAGGATGAGGAGCTTTCATTTTCTCTAAGAGAAATTGGGGTCACATTTCTCTTTGGGACTAGTGTATTTTCAGAGAAAATAGCATTCATTCTTAAGGATTCTAGACCTATAAAATTTAGCTCAGTACTCCGGTGACTACCAACGATCAAAGATCTAACTCTAGTTGAGATTTATTATCTTTAGATTTGATGGAATTTAAGCGTGCAAGACAAGTATGCCGTCTTAGAGGAAACATTTTAAAACTTGTTCATACCCTTAAAATTCAAATCTTTATTTATTTCTATAAAAAATCCTATTCTAGGATAATAAAAATTATTAATCTATTATTTATATTTTATTATTTTCCTAAATATTTTCTATCACAGAAAAAAAAATGAACTGGAAAAAAAAAGAATTAAAGTCTAAAAAGTCATGGTAATCGATTCAAGTAGGGTAAAAAATGTTATTTTTATTAAATACATTGTTTTGTTTTTCGGCAATTGGATTTATTGAAAATCCAATATTAAATTATGTTTTTATTTATTTTAAAATTTGATTTGACGATTATTTATACTTTTTTCTTATCAAAAAAATTCATAACAAAATAAAAATGATTAATTATTTTATAAATTCCAACGCATTACCTCTTCAAACCACCCCTATTGAAAATTAATGAGATCAATCAATCTTAACACTTTACAGGTAAAACGTTAATTAACGAACACCCCAGATTTAAATTCAACGAAAATTATAGTCATTCATTGTACATGCATGCCCCTGTATCCTCTTTTTGCTAGAAGCCAATATATTGGTCTTTACTCGACACAATCCATGTGGGCTATTGATGCACAGGGGGAGGAGCATCGCTTTTCTCAATGTCTCGAATTACAGCAACAACTATCAAGTAAGTTATCTCGTCATCCCATCCCCCATGGTATCCCTCTGGTGGTCCTAATTCCAAAGCCAGAACTAGATCCCTTTTCAACGCTATGCCATGCCGCCTTCATGTTACGTTGTTCGGCGTGCTTCTATGACCCCCCCCCCCCCCCCCTATTCTACCATCAGCCCTTATCTACCCTCTAGAATTCCCAATTTGCTGCTACTGCTGCTGCTCTTACTACTGTTGCTACTCCTACTGGTGGTGCGCTGCTTCTATTTTGTTGTTGTTGTTGTTGTTTTCTGGGCTTTTGTTACTATTTTACGGCTCCTGGCTGCTCCCAGGCTGCCAATTCCCTACAGAAAACTGAACTGTTTGGTCTCGTGGCATAAAAGCAGTACACCAGGAGCAAGCAGCAGAAGCACTACCACCGTCACCATCACCACCATCAGGAGCAGTAGAGCAAGAGTTAGCAATAGCAACAAAATAGGAAAAAAAAAAAACTACAAAAATACAAAAATAGACGTAGTAAAGAGAACAACTACCTACTATACGATGTAGAAGTTCTATACAGTAGTACTAGGTATGGGGGTATAAGAGCCCAAGTATTGAATTCCCACCAAACAGTGGAGTGCTTGCTATGCCTTAATATTTCCAAGGGTTGTTTTTCTGCTCTACGTCCCGTGCAACTTTGTTTGCTCCTACAGTTCCCTACTGTTCCCTACTAGATCCCTGATCCTGATCCTGGTGTCTAGAGAAATTTCTACTGCATGCCGGTTGCGGCTATCCCGCACCACTTTCACCATATTTTCTACAGTACTCCGTCGCCCTCCCATGGATCCCTTGGAGTTCTAGCAAAACTTACCACCGTCATCGTCTCAATATATTCCCTCTGCCGACGAACCTATTCCCCGTACTGCTTGGCAAGCTATCAACCCCCTTCCCCCAACCCGTCCTTCCAATTGAAATACTCTCTTGTACAAATTTCCCGGGATAGATGGAGTATTGGCTGAATGTCAGCTGCTGCTGCTGCTAGGAAAAAGACGACTTTGGGCTACAACCAGGATGAGGAGGACGCGACGTCGCAACAAAGAGGTAACCTAAGGGAGCTTATTCAAAAAAAAAAAAAATTTAGATGGTTAAAGGCATCTAGAGAGGAAGGGAGGGTATGTGTTTCAGATATTTTTGGGTTAGGCTAGGACCTGGTAACGGCGGGCGGCTAGTGGGAAGACGACGATGACGACGCGACGAGGACGTCGACGTCGATGGAGAAAGGAACCTAAATATTTTTGGCGATTGAACACGAATGCCACATTTACCTTGCTCCTATCCCGGGATAGATTGGGATACATTTGTTGGGAAACTCTTTCAGCTCTTCCCTCGCATCCTCCCCTTACTCCCCCTTCGACTATCTACTACTATTGTCATTCAAAAGCTTGGCAGATGATAGACAGCCATTGGAAGAGGTGGAGGCGACAAGGGGTAATATTGGGTTGGTTGGAAAATTATATGGTTTTTGAAATAGAGGATA
Source organism: Proctacanthus coquilletti (assembly GCA_001932985.1). Classification (NCBI taxonomy): domain Eukaryota; kingdom Metazoa; phylum Arthropoda; class Insecta; order Diptera; family Asilidae; genus Proctacanthus; species Proctacanthus coquilletti. The sequence continues at coordinate 21,722 of MNCL01000292.1, forward strand.
GGTTAGGGATGATAGTGAGCCTTGAATGTAGAACGGGTAGGGGTTTTGGTGCAAATGTAAGCACAAAATGAACTTCACTGCAGAATCTGAATAAAACTGTTTAGGTCGTCAGATTAGTGCAGAACTGTGCTGTCCTCGAGAAGGATTATACTTGGCTTCATCCTGTTTTGTGTATGAGCGAGGGGTAAGAGGATGACGATGATGATGGTGGATGGTGGTTGAGGACGTCGAGGACAAGGATGACGACGATGTCGACGGTGACGGGAACGACGATGACAGTACATTTGATGTTTGAGAATTGCAAGGGGATTAGTCATGCCCACCCTAAGGGGAGCAAACACGGGAAAGGGATATCCAGAGAGTGGAGGCGGGTAGTACGAGGATTCTTACCATAGTTGTGGAAGGCAAAAGGCATTCAGGGGAACTCGTGCAGAAGATAACCCCAAAAAGCACAAAAGATTTGATCCTGATGTTCATCACATTTCAAGAGGAATCACAGTAAAGGTTATTGGTGAACACGACATGGGTTTTCAAAAGTCTTATGTGAAATAGTGAGAAAATTTTCGTGGTAAAAGGATCATAAGGGCTACCCGGGGGAGGGGATGGTATTAGTGAATAAAGAGGGGTGTTAGGGGATGCCTGAAACTTTATTAGTAAACACCAGCATTTATGTTCATTCATTTCACATTTCACCAATTTCAATTAACCCATACGGAGAAAATTAGGGAAATAAATGAAATGATGTAGAAAATCGCTTATTTGAAAATTACACTAAATATTTAACAAAAGGGTAACACATTCCCAAAAAAAAAATTTAGTTTATCTAGACGTTAGACTGTTTACTTACACCCTTTCTATCACATATCCAAATAATACCAAAATTTCTACACATTATCCAACATAATATAAAAATTACGTCAAGATTAATTATTAATTATATTCTATACACATAAATAGGTGGCATCGAAGAAAAATTAATCTTGACGACTCCCTTGAATCTCTATTAGCAACTGGTCGTGCAACAATACGATATGGAACCCTTATCATAACGTCCGTTAAAAAATCTGATAGTGGGTCATATTTTTGCACAGCTACTAATTCTGAGGGTAGTGAAACACTTGAAGTTCAATTATCGGTTATAGCACCACTTTCAGCCCATATAGTACCAGCTAGACAAACAATTGATCTTGGAAAACCGGCTGAATTAGTAAGTAGTAATTAATAATAATATTAAATAGTGCCTATTATGAGATTCAATCTAGTTATATTCTAGTTCTAAGTCTAGTTTGTTATGTTTTTTTTCCCCCCTATTATCCATTTTTGTATTTTATATAATTTTATAGAAATGCAGTGTTACTGGATTTCCACAACAAAGTTTTCTATGGCTTAAAGATGGTCAACCGTTAAGAACTGGTTCAAGGGTAAGATTACTATCAAAAGAGCATATCAAAATATCTTCTGTTATTAAAGAAGATAAAGGAATGTATCAATGTTTTGTGAAAAGTGATTTAGATTCAGCACAAGGGACAGCTGAATTAAGATTAGGTGGTAGGTATCCGGTTTTTTTTTTCAAAAATTATTAAATTATAAACCCTTTACACTCTATAACTATAACATTTCATATTTTCAAATTCATTTAGCCTCTAGGCTGTATAAGGTAACGGATATAATAAAGATACTTTAAAATCAATTACCTATTTCTATCACCCTGTAATCTGTAGGCTTACTTACAGGTGAACACAGAAGAGCGTAGAGGGTTTTTAAAAAATGATATAATAAAGAGGACTCTTTTAAATTCGATCTGTCTAATGGGAGATTTTATTATAACTTTTTTTTTTGTTTTCATTTATTTTTTTTTTTATTAAAAATTTTCCAGAAGTTGCTCCACAGCTTGTCTATAAATTTATTGAACAGACCATGCAACCTGGACCTGGTGCCTCATTGAAATGCAGTGCCACAGGCAATCCAACGCCCCAAATTACCTGGAGCCTCGATGGATTTCCTTTGCCGAATGTAATTAACCTAAATAAGTTTTAGTTGTTTTAACGTGCCTCTTTACTCTCACCTACTACCACCCACTACCAACACTGATATTATCTACCCCCATTGTCCCTCCACCCTCTTCAGAGATGTCTGATATGAATGGGAGCTTGAATGAGATGGTGTGGTATGGGAGAGTTTGGGGTAAATGCATGATGCCACCAGCAAGCCTACCAAAATATTGACCCACTCCCACAATCCATTGCCATGTGAATTCATTTGCATATTGCTACGTGCGATTGTCCTACACTTTAAGCTACTATCCCTATCCCCAACACCCTCCATATGGAAAAAGAATTGGGTTTGGGGGGGGGGGGAGATGGAGGCATTGTGTACCGACCGACCCCCCAAATGCATTCAATAGGATTCATGGAAAACAAAAGGTCAGGGAATATGTGCGCTTATAGGTAACATATGTGCACATATATAAAAGGGTTTGTGCGTACAAAATGCCCTTAATTAGGCAGTAACCAACTACTGCTGTTAAAACGTAGACTACATCACACACAAATGGAAAAGAAAACAACAGAACAATTTTTTTCTCGGTTTTATGCGTTTTTTTTTTTTTTATATAAAGAACTGTACTCCGCCGCAGCTTAAATATTTTCGGCTTTTTTTTTGTTTTTGTTTTTTTTTATATAAATTGTAACTTTTAATTTCTGATTAACCCCTTTATTTTATTTTTGTTTTTTTTTTTTTTGCACCACCAATTATTTTAATTCTTTGTTTTTCATTAATTTGTTTTAATTTATTTTTCTCATGCAATATATTAATATTATTTATTTACTTAATTTGTGTCTTTTTTTTTTCCTTTCTCTTGGTGACCACTAGAATGACCGGTTGCTGATTGGACAGTATGTTACTTTATATGGTGATGTCGTTAGCCATGTGAATATTTCAGCAGTTAAATCCGAAGACGGAGGAGAATATGAGTGCATTGCAAGATCGCGTGCTGGAACTGCTGTCCATTCAGCGAAATTAAATATTTATGGTAAGCAAATAAATGCTAATATACTTCTCTTCTAAATCTCTCTCTCTACATATATTTTTAATATCATTAATTAATTAATTAATTTCTTTTTTGTTTTTTTTTGTGATTAATTTCTTAGGTCTACCATACGTCCGCCCTATGCCTGCAATATCTGCGGTAGCAGGAAAATCTTTAACGATTAAATGTCCAGTCGCTGGATATCCTATTGAAAGTATTATTTGGGAAAAGGGTAAGTTTTCGATTAAAATTTAATAGAATTTTAAAGAAAACAAGTGTTTTTAATATTGCAATAAAATTTTATTGATTTCTTTATTTATTTATTTTTTTGTGTGTGTTTTTATTTTATTTCTTAAAATACTCTAGTTTTTGATGCCCCTTGATTTTCTAAATACCCTGACTTCTTTGTATCTCTCATCATCAAGAATTTCATCACTGTCTTATTTTTTTTATTTTGGAATATAAAGAAACACAATGCCCATTGTAAAAATTCGAGAAGAATGTCGTGTTTATGAACAATTACCGTTATAAGAATCAAGTGGAATCCGCTGAATTCATGTGTACTAGAGTTTCATCAGGAAAGGGGTGGGGGGCTATTGTAAATTAATATAAAATATTTCCCGAAAAGGCTTTTATTAAAAGAATTTTTCAGAAAAATAAATTATTTAAAATTATAGCCGATTTTAAGCATGAAATTAACTTCCAGCATTTGCATTCAGTATCTTTTAAATTCCAATAGAAATTGTTAAATCCCTAAATAAAAAAAAAGTAAAATGATATTCGACTTACCGAAAAATTTCTTAATATTTTTAATTCAATCAATTGCAAAATTTATCACGTGCTTGGTTAATTCGAGACCCGAACGCGTTTTTTTTTTTTTTAATTTATTGTTTAAAATGGAATCACTTAATTACTAAATACAATATTAATTATATAAAAATATTCTAATAACGCCACTTAAAAGAATTTTGAATAAATTTATTAAAAGATTTCTAAAGCAATTCTAACGGTACTCTTCGAATTTAAAGTTCTGCATCGTTACCGTTGGACGCCGAAATGAGACTGAAGTATTTTATTATCGAATGCTATTACTGAACTATCGATTTTCTACTGTGGTAGATCAATACGTTCCACAGATCGCTTTATATCGAAAAATAAAATCGATTTTATTATTTAAGAGTTAATGATTGTTTCAATTGTTATTGTTTTGTTAAAATAATGATTTTTTTTTCTTTTTATTAATTGATTTATTATTATTTATTTTTTCTTTATTTTATTCCGTGCTTTTTGAATGACTTATTAATTGTTAAAAATAAAATTTCCTCATATAAAAAGATTTTATTTTTATTTTTGTTTTTTTAAGATAAAATTCATTTTATTTAAAATTTAAAATTGATTTATTTTTTTATTATCATGATCAACACTTAAATGTTTTGATTGGCAATCTTGTTCGACTCTACGCTTAAAACTATGCAATGCAATTTAAAAGATCATTGATATGAAGTGCCCTACGATCAAGATCAATCTCTCGTGCTTTCTAGTGTTACGCCTAGTGCATATGCAATGAAACGTCTCTTTGATGATTTGAATTAAGTTTTTAGTAACATTTTGAAGATTTTAATTTACAATTTTAATGATGATTCTTTTAATAATAAAACAATTTTTTTAAATAGCGGATAAATTTGAAACCATCATAATTTTCACAGTTTTTCAAGTTATTTATTAATATGAAAATACTACTACCCTTCAACAAAAAAAGAAAAAAACAAATTCTATTTAATAGCATAATTTATAATTTTTATTTTTATTTAAATATCTAATTAAGGTGTTGAGCCATTATTTTATTATTTATTGAGAATTTCGTTTTGTAGAAAATAAAACTTATATATTTTCCTACCTTTAATTAAAACTATTATAAAATAAAATAAAATTTGTATATATAAGGAAACATAATTTTTTTATTTTTTTTTTTTATATAGATGCTGTTAAATTACCAACAAATATGTGACAACGCGTTTATAACGGTACATTGTATATGGAAAATGTTCAACGTACTGCTGATCAAGGAACTTATACTTGTATTGCAAAAAATAAACATAATTATACATCACAACGATCAGTTGAAGTTAAAGTGCTCGGTAAGTTTATTTTCTATATTTTCAATATTTTTATTAAATATAAATAAATATAAATATAAATAAATAATAAAAAAAAAAAAAAAGAAAATACAAAACATAGAAGAAAATTATTAAATAATGAATAAAAAACACCTTTTATATTGTTTGCACCTGGATTACTTTGTGCACCGTACACCATACGCATCGGAATGTACATTTGCCTATATAAATATAATATTAAATTGCACATCGCACCCAAAAAAAAAATAATAATAATAATAACAATAATAAAAACAAAATAAAAATTAATTGCACCCTACGCACCCTATTTTTTATGTGTGTTTCCACCTGTGCACTTAATAACACCTATAATATTCCAATTTGGGTTTTTTTTTCGTATGCCAAAAAAAAAAAAAATAAATAAATAATAGTACCGCCAAAAATTACACCGTTTTCATTTGCGCGTGATTTAAATGTTGGCGATCGCACTAGTATCCAGTGCGTTGTAGCCAAAGGTGATCTACCTTTAAGTTTTACTTGGCTAAAAGATGGTCAACCGATATCATCACATGGAACCGGAAGTAGTCGAAGTAATTCTGATATAATCGATAGTAATCTACTATTACTATCATCATCATCGTCATCGTCATCGTCATCATTATCATCATCATCATCTGGAGATTATACAACAAGCAACATGGCCGGAGGTGGTATCGTTATGATACGGCAAAATGATGATTTCACTAGTGCACTCAGCATCAATAGTGTAACACGTGCACAAGGCGGTACATACACGTGCCGTGTGGAAAATGATGCAGCTACTGTGACCCATTCGACACAATTGAGGGTTAATGGTAGATAAATAAAATAATTACATATGAATTTATAAAAAAAAAAAAAAAAAAAAACAAGCAAAAAGAAAAAACAAAAATATTATTGCTTCAAAGTTATTTTTTCTTGTAAATTTTACTACTATATTTTTTTTTATATGATGCATGGGATTGTCTCTTTTTTTTTTGTTTTTAAGTCTATAGAAGATTTTATTAAATTATGCATGTAAATTTTTGAAATAAACGATTTTTCGTAGATATAGATATTTGTAATTTTTTGTCACTTTAATTTCATTAATTAAAAAAAAAAAACAAATACAATAAAATAAAATAAAATAAAATCAAGAATCATAGTCAAATATAAAGGGCTCTTGTTTTTTTGGTTTTTTTTTTTTTTGATTTTGTAATCTTTATAGGTCTACAAAATCATGAAATTGTCTGTATTAAAATTAAAATAGGGAAATGATTAAACAAAAATTTACATTCAATTAAAAATAAATATTTAACTTATTTTTTCCTGTCCTTATAAAAAAAAAAAAAAAACTATTCATACTCAAAATACAAGGGACAAGGGTAGTGAATATTCAAGGGTCCTAGTTTATAAGAGGATTGGTAGGGGTAGAAGGGCACCCTGGTTCTCTGTTTTAAAATGATGTCCGTGGCTTTTGATGGTTTCAATTTCATGCCAAAATCGTGTTAATTCGACCACGAATTTAAATTAAATTATACAAACATGCCTTATCGGTGATTTACGACAACCGTCTGTGCCTGAGGTGACTACGTCCTCTATCCTATACTATACTACCGTATGTACAAAAATAGGCGTACCGAGAGGCCAACCAGCCACACCACCTTCAATTTGGATACGAATTTTGCTGCTGATGGTGTTGCTTTTCATGCCAATATAAGTCTATATTTATATAGGATAGCATCCTAGTACTTTAATGTACTTAGGCCAACAAATGTTGACTACTGGATTTGAGATGGATCGCAGCAGATACAGGGAATATGTTAATACGATGTACTACGACGAGCATAGGACATACGAAGGGTAAAGACGGGAAGGGGGTGCATACTATTTCTGAGGTTTTACGTGATACCACAAATTTCTCTGTTAGGACAGGACAAGGAAATTTTTCAATTCCCATATCATCCCTTGAAGATAGGGAGAAATTTTATGAACGATTTAAAGTAAATTTGCAAAAACAAAACAAACAGACATCGTCTGTTGTTGTTGAAATAAATTATACACCCAATACTCGATTTACACGGTAGATACGTTCCGCGAAAAATCGTGTAAATCGAAATCGTGTAAAATGTCGCCAGAGCTTTTAAAAAGTAAGATTCATTTACCGCTTCACAACGTGAACAATTTTACTTGGATATAAACGCATTTTATTTTTATTTTTATTTTTTTTTTTTTAAGATATTAAAACTTTTTCAGTATCCGGATTTAGGTAGTAATTAATTTTGTGTAAATTAAATTAATTAAAACAATAGAAAATACATGTTTTTTTAAAAATCTGATTTTTATGCAACATCAATACGAATTTTATCAACTTTTTACACGATACCCTATTTTATTTTTAATGAGTCAATTTTCTCAAAATAAAATCGTTTCTTATTAACCCTTAAGTTGCTTTTGGAATGCGAAGGAAAAGAGGTAAATTTTCATTGAAGTAATTTTACTTTTATTTAAAAAAAAAAAAAACCCGTCTAATACGAGTTAGACTAGTACACCGAGGGTTTTGTATAGTATTAAAAAAAAAAAATTTACAGATCTTTCCTGGAATGTATCTCAGACCTTCTGTTAGTACGAATTATTTAAAATTTTTTTTGGTCTGCAAATTTCGGTGATAGGGGGAGGGACAGGTGGTATTTTTTTTTTTTAGCACATTTTTAGAGCATAAATCTCCTATTTAATTTTAATAAACAAATTTTTTTGAATTCGTTCACGAGAGGAGGAAAAATGCGGGCAAATGACTTCTATAACGTGGCAAATTTTGAAAATCAATAGCAATTGTAATTACTGAGAAAAAAAAAAAAAAAACAAATGGTCGTTACATACAAACAGACACCGAATCCTCAGCATCTCAGAGTTCTTTTTGATTTCTTAGATACGGAAGCATAAAAAAAAATATATGGACAACAGATTACAATTTAACAAAAAACTATATTTAAAAAATCTTGTTATTGTAATGGCTTTTTTTGTTTTTTGTAGTAATAGTATGCATGTTTTGTTTTTTTTTATATAATATTGCACCTTGTACACCTGTACACCCATTGCAATTTTTGAGTAAATCAAATAGACAAAGAAAAAAACAATAAAATAAAATAAAATTAATATTTATATATGTAAATTTTATATAAAACGATGTGTAAAAATTTCTCAGTTCCGCCGAGAATATCACCATTTAGTTTTGAAGATGGAATTACGGAAGGAATGCGAACACAATTATTATGTTCGAGTAGTCAAGGTGATCAACCCTTTAATATAACCTGGTTAAGAGATGGTAAACCGTTACATTTAACTGGAATGCCGGAACGTGGTGATGATTCATTAATAAATATCAACGATTATGGTCCATTCTCTAGCATCCTATTAATTCATAATGTAACATCAAGACATAATGGCAATTATACGTGCCAGGTAACAAATCGTGCAGGTACTGTCGAATACGCGGCACTTCTATCAGTCGCCGGTTAGTATTTTAATATCAGGTTTATTAAATATTCAATTAAATAATAATAAATGATAAGCAAGAAAACAATACCAAAAAAAAAAGAAAAAGACGAAGATTTATATCGTAACAATTTTTTTTTTTTTAAATTATTATTATTATGATGTTTTTTAAGCACAGTACACATGTGTGTGATTAATTAAAAAAACTGCACAAATATTTTGCACCTCTATATTTTGCTAAATGAATTAAAAACAAGGACCAAATTATTAAAATAATTGGAGAGCCTATGGAATTGCAACGAAACTACAAAAAAAAAAAAACTTGAGTTCAAAATAGGAAGAGCGTTTTTATTTTAATTATAGAAAATATTAAAAATTAAAAATAAAAGTTTTCGCTTTAATTTAATTTAATTTTTCCAAGGATTAGAATACTCTTCAAGATCTAAAATAAAAGAAAAAAATCGGGGAAAAAATTATAAAGGCATTGTTTTTTCTTTTATTTAAAATAGCATTCTTAAAAATCCGTTTTAAGTATAATTAAAATAACAATTAAATCGTTTAGACTGATCGAACAGGAAGAAAAAAATATTTTGAATAAATCGAATAACACTCAGGTTCGTAAAAATTTATGAAATACCTGAAACCCTTCTTTTTTATTTAATAAAGCGTATATTTAAAAAATATTTTTAATTTTTTATTTATTTATAAAATACAAAAATACAACTTGGAAGAAAAAAAACAACAGACGGTAGTATTCGTATTAGGAATTGTTTTTCTTATTTATTTTATTTTTTTTTTTCGTCCAAAATTTTTAACTTTTTAGGAATCTAAAATGATTTTGGAATGTCCCTCACTCCTCTAGAGGAAACACCTGTGTAAAAATTGGTGTACACCTCTAGATGGAGATACTTTAAAAAAAAATTTCCAGGTAGGTATGTAGAAATTCGTGGGTTTTGAATGTTTAAAAAAACCATTAGAATTTATAAATTTGTTATATTTTGCCTGTGTATGTTTGTTTGTTTGTTTTTTTTTTTTCTACCTTTTTTCTCTTTTAAATAAATTAAATTTATATAACAATTTCAATAAAACTAGAAAATATTTTTAATATTAATATTAATAAATCTATTTTAATCTTTCAATGGATAGTTCCACCCCGTTGGGTGGTCGAACCCCTGGATCAAAGTGCTGTACTAGGAAATTCTGTAATCATAATGTGCAAAGCTGATGGTTTTCCAGTTCCAACGGTTCATTGGAAACAAGCTATTGGTAAAATTTATTTATATAAAATAATTTTCATTCCCTAGTATCCTCTAGCATTCTCCAGCATCCCCCTGTATCATCCCCCATCTTATCAATAAAGTAACATAAAAATTTATCATTTGTACACTATCGTAAAATCCTTGTATATCATATTATAGCATTGTTTTTTTTTTTTATATTATTAATTAAAAAATAAAATAAAATTAATAATAACAGGTGAACAATCCGGAGAATATCGTGAACTAAATTATGCTACAGGTGCATCTGGGATTGAGAGTCATTCGAATGGTTCCCTTGTTATAGCTAAAGTTTTTCAAGATCATGAAGGATATTTTCTATGTCAAGCTAGTAATGGAATAGGTGCTGGTTTAAGCAAACTAATTAAACTTACAGTACACGGTACGAACAAAAATAATTAAAATAAAATATAATAAAATATTTTAAAAAATTTATCTATAATTATTTTATTTAATATTATTCTTATTATTATTTTCAAAATTTAATTTATAGTGGGCCCAAATGTTACAGTACCATTAAAACAAGTATCTGTTAGACGTGGTGATCGTGTAACATTACGTTGTGAAGCTGCAGGTGATCAACCCTTAGATGTATCATGGCGTTCTAAAGGGAATCGTATAGATCCAGCATATGATATAAGATATCATTTAAAAAATTCACCAATTAATAAAGGTGTTGTATCAGAATTAACTGTAGTACAAACAACATTATCTGATAGAGGAGAATATTCTTGTGTTGCTAGTAATGCATATGGACATGATCATGCTACAGTACATTTACAAGTACTTGAACCACCAAATTTTCCAAGAAATTTACATGTTATAGAATTAAATAGTAGATCAGTAACATTAGCATGGTCACCAAATGATCAAAATCCTTCAAATATTGGTAATAATAATGGTGGTTATAGAGATTCACAACCAATAACTGGTTATAGATTACAATATAAAGAAGCACAAGATGTTTGGCATGAACATAATACTGCTATAACAATACAAGGTGAAAGAACAACATTACATGTTGGAAATTTAAAGCCAGCATCTAACTACCATTTTCGTTTATATGCTGAAAATAATTTAGGTAGTAGCGGTCCAAGTGATATATTACATGTTCAAACTGATTGTGAAGTACCAAGTTCACCACCATTACAAGTACGTGGTGTAGCATTAGGTTCACAAGAATTATTAATAACATGGAGACCACCAGAAAGAAAAAATTGGAATGGTGATTTATTAGGTTATACAATCGGTTGGCGTAAAAATAATTCAAAAGATTTATGGAATTATACAAAAGTTGGTATACCAGGTGGTGATGGTTATAATGATTTTCGTTTAACTGGTTTAGAAAAATTTACAAATTATACAATAAATATTTCTGCATTTAATATAAAAGGTGATGGTCCAACAAGTAATGAACAAATTATTTGTACATTAGAAGATGTACCTAGTTCACCACCACAATCTGTAACATGTACAGCAATTAGTGCATATGGTGTACATATAACATGGGAACCACCAACAGAAGATACAAGACATGGTATTATAAGAAATTATAAAGTTATATATGAACCAGATTTAGATATTATGGAATATAGTATACGACAAAGTAAAATTATTTTGGATGATTTAAAAACAGCCGTATATAATTTAACGCCATGGACTAATTATAGTATACAAGTTATTGCATCAACAAAAGCTGGTGATGGTGTAGCCAGTCGTCCAATATTATGTCAAACATTAGAATCTGTACCAGATGCACCAGAAAGATTAAAATCATGTTCTAGTGGAAATTCATCAGCTGTTATCAGTTGGATGCCACCAAGACGTCCTAATGGTATTATTAAAAAATATACTGTTTATGTTCGAGTACTCGAAGGTGGTATTGAAGTTGAAATACGTAAGGTAAATTATAATCGTTTCATTTTTTAATTTTTCTTTTTTTTTTAAATAAAATCAAAAGAAATATAACTAAAGTTGAAATTTTCTTTTTTATATAGTTTTTTATACAAGATCCTATGGTTACGTACATATCACACTATGAAGTTAAAAAATTGATCATAACGAATTCATATGAAGCATGGGTAGTCGCTGCTACATCCGTTGGTGATGGACCAACAACACCAGTTGTTAAATTAATGCCATCACCAAGTAATTCAGTACCAGCCGCTATAATTTCTTTTAGCCAAAGTATTAAAGTTGGACAAAGGGAAGATTTAAGATTACCATGTCTTGTTGTTGGTAATCCAGTACCAACTGTGGACTGGAAATCTAGCACCAAGTGGGTATTATTTTTTAATTATAATAAATTTATTTTCCTTTTACACTATGGGTAGATTTTAATTTAATTGCATGAGAAAAAAAACATGAAACCCCATAGAGGTCAGAAATTAAATTGCTACATATATTTGAGGACACAAAAAAAATAAAATAAATTAAATAAATATAATTTTGTCCAAGTTATTTTTTTTTTATATTTTTATATCTTTCTTTTCCTCTTAATATTCTTAAAATTGTGGCCACATAAAAAATCCTTAAGCCCTCAATAAAACCCCTCATAGTTCCCAATATATAAAAAAAATAATAAAACAATTTATGCTTCTAATAGAAACCCCCCACTGAATTTAACGATTAACGATTTTAGTTAAAACCCGAAGGAAATTTCCCTCTTTTTTATGATCGATCAAAAATAAATAATTAAATTAATATTTAAATTTAAAAAAAGAAAAACATTCGACTTACCATTTTCGCATATTCCACCGAATGTCGATTCCAGGATTCTGGAAAAAAAAAAATTAAAACATTAGTTAGAGTATTTTTATTATTTTTATCAAAAAAAAAATTGATTAAAAAAAGGCATAACAAAATCATATGAAGCATAAAATTAAGAAACATACGAAACATGAAGAAATAGGATAAAATTCGCATTTTCTGCATTTTTAAAATTCAATTCCGGGTGTTAAAATCGCTTGCGCCAGAAAAGGGCTAGTGTTCCGAGCAGCTCTAGAGGTCCACTTTCATTTGGCGTTGAAAAAGGGGCATGTGAAATTTGGTCAATTTTTCGAAAAAATCGCAGGGGGTGTTAGCCTATGATTTTTTGGGGCCAAAAATTCAAACTCCACGGACCCATGCAAATGGGGTATCAAATTAAAGAGCGCCCTCTCCACATCTCAAAAAATAAAACTTTTCGTGAATTCGATCAAGAGTTCCCAAATTAGAGGCAAAAAGCATATAGAAAATTATTGGAAAACTTAAAAAAAAATTGCTGGAGTAAACTAATAATTTTATATAAAATAAATCCCTTGAAAAATATGAATTATTAAAAAGAATTATTTTTAATTCATCGTAGGCATAAAACACACAAATAAAATAAATAAATAACACAGAAAATATTTTTAATTAAAAAAAAAATATATACATATACGAAATTCCCACAGGTCACCCAACATGAGCCCTTGACTGCTTGACGCACCGACTTGAGACGTCGTGGCCGCCTGACCCACATACTCAGTAGACACCTGACCCATTTAGCCAGTGACCCCCCGACCCACTAGCCCACTGATCTGTCTGGCCATTGACCCCAGTCCGTCTGGTCTATATACCGGCCGTCAGGTGCAGGCTTGGAGCAGCGCCGACCTGTAGATCACTTCTCCAGACGAGCCATGTAAAATTGCGTTTGTAGTGGTGTCCGCGAGTTCAGCTGCATCAGCGGCAGCGACCGGGTCAAGCTCAGTCTAGCTCCAGCGGCGAGCTCGATCGTGTGAGAGTGTGATGGGGTCTATCGAATAGTCGATTAGTGCAACGAAATTTCCGATCGTCTCTATTTGACCAAGAGCGAGAGATCCCGCTCTAAGCATAAACTGATTCCGTACTATCCAAGAAATAAAGATGCACCCATATGAAATGCCCAAAAAAAATACCACCTCACCCTCCCCTATCAGCGAAGTTTGCTGGCCAAAAAAATCTTAAATAATGCGTACTAATCGAAGGTCTAAGATATATTCCAGGAAAAATCTGTAAATTTTTCTTTTTTTTAATACTATACAAAACCCTCGGCGCAAACGAGCCTACACTTGGCCGAATTTTTATTTTATCAGAATAATTTAATTAAGATTTAATTTAGATTTTAATAGAAGTACTATAAATTTCCCATATTTTTTTATACGATAATTAAATTTATCCCCAATTTTCGATTATTTTTCTCACAATAGAATTCGGATAAAATTTTCTAAAATTTATATTTAAAAAAAAAAAAACAATAGCATTCTAAAAGTATTTCGTAAAATTTCTTTATATCAAATATGTGTAACATTTTTATTTTTATTTCATTATTTATTTAAATATAATATTATAGAAATTATTTATAATATAAATTAATTTATTTAAAGATCAAAAATTGCTTTTCGACTTGAAGTCGATGAAATGTTCACGTTAGTGTTACGTAACGTTCAACGTACACACGAAGGTAATTACACGTGCATTGCAAGGAATACTTTTGGAACAGATCGTGTAGTTTATACCATAATTATTATGGGTAATTATTATTATTATATAAATAAATTATATTATAAATATTATATTTATTTTTATTTTTTTATTTTTATAGTACCACCAGGATCGCCAACATTAATTGCATTAACTAGTAGTACTAATACTGTTTCATTACATTGGAATGTAACCGATGATGGTTCAGCTACACTTATCGGTTTTGTTTTATCATATCGGCAAGAATTTGAAGATTGGGATCATATTAGTATTGATCGTCATTCAAGATCATATCTATTAGAAAATCTTCAATGTGGAACATTTTATGAATTTAATATAATTGCTATAAATAAAATTGGTAGTAGTAATCCGAGTACAATGATTGGTACCCGTACAAGGGGTAATAAGCCAACATCACCATTAAAACATAATTTAATTAGACCGAATATAACATCTGTACTATTAGAATTAGCTAATTGGCAAGATGGTGGATGTCCAATACAATACTTTACAATCGAATTTCGACGTTATGGATTATCAAGTGATTGGATTGTTGTATCTAGTAATGTAGCACCATTGGTATAGTATTAATTTATATAAATAATATTTTCTCTATATTATTAAAATATATATTTTTTTTTTCTTTTCTTTTCTTTTTTTTTTTTTAATTTCTTTTTCTATTTTCTATTTTAAAGGCTAGATATACTATATCTGATCTAGATCCTGCAACACCATACAGTCTACGTATAACAGCACATAATAATGCTGGATCAACAATAGCTGAATATTATTTTGAAACATTTGATGCTATTGGAAAATCTATAGAGAATACAATTGAAGAGAATAATACTTTACCAGTTGTCGAATCAATATTTAATGATACACATTTATTGGGTGTTATAGTTATAATAACATTTGCATTTATTTTAACAGCTGTTGGTATGTGTTTTTGTTTAAAAAATTGTAAGTATATATATTTATATAAATTATATATTAATAATTTATTATTATTATTAAATATAATTTTATTAGTTCCTAGATTAATATTTACAAGAGATAATAATTCTGGACATCCTAATATGATTGAAAATAAAAATCAAATGAATGAACAAGTTGAACAACAGCAACAACATAGAGAACAATTTTATGCTACTGTACGTAAACCATCATCACAACAATCTCCAAGAGATTCAGATGTTGGATTAGAAAGAATACCAGAATATTCGGAAGATATATATCCATATGCAACATTTCATTTACCAGATCATGAGAGTCAATCAGGTAATCCGAATCGTAAGGGATATTTACATAATTCAAGAGATAGTACTTTAATTAATAAAAATAAAAGATCTGATGTATGTACAACAAATAATAATTTGTTAGGGTGTACTGGAATTAGAGGATTAACAAATATTGGTACATCTAATATAATAAATATTAATAATACAAATAATGGTATAGGTGGTGGTATAAACGGAAGTGGTCTAGGCGGTGGAGGAGGAGGTGGTGTAGGAGGCGGAGGAGGAGGAGGTGGAGGAGGAGGAGGAGGAGGAGGAGGAGGAGGAGGTGGTGGAGGTGGTGGAGGTGTCGGAGGAGGTACAGGAAGTAGTATCGGAAATAGTAATATTGGTATAACATCAAATAATGGTACAGAAAAACGTCACCGAAGAAAATCAAAAGGTGCTAAATCAGAATCCGAAGAATATGATAGTTTAAATTCAGATAGTGATGTTAGCGCTGATCGTGGTATTAGCAGCCGTACAGAATCATCTAGCCATTTAGAAGATTCTGGACCAATTAGTTTTACAAGTTAGTAATAAATTAACTATTATTATTAAATAATAATAATAATAATAATAAATATTTATTATATAAAATAGGCCATGGACATAGCCCAGGCTCTAGAGGGAACAAGGAAAGGCTGACCGTATTCACAAGACCTTCTCTTCACAGTAAGTTAGTATTGTTCTCTGTCGTTAAACAAAAAAAAACGAAAAATAGAAAAAACAAAAAACATAAAAAGAAACCCTTTCATATCACTTCTATTATTGTTGTTGTTATTGTTGTTGTTTTTTGTTTTTTTTTTTTACACTAAAATTACCCTAAATGTAAAAATGCTAAATATAAATTTATTTCTAATGCATACTTTTCGCTTTTTTTTTTGCATATACAATTTCATATCGCATGGCTAAATCCTTATTTAAATTATTTTTTTTTATTCGCTTGTTTATATTTTTTTTATTAATTATAGTTTTTTTTGTTTTTCTTTTCTTTTTTGTAGATTATTAATTTTTATATTTAATATCGTGGCGGCCAAACAAAAACAGGGAAAATTTTAACTCAAAATACTTTGTTAATAGTTTTTTTGCTTCTGGGTGTTGTTGTTGTTGTTGTTGTTGTTGTTGGGTTTTTTTTTTTCTTCTCTCTAGCGCTTTTAATATAATTAAAAACGTGTTGTGAGCTAGCAATTACAAAAAATTATAATAATAATGCTAATAATTTAAAATGATTATTTCTTTTCATTTATTTATTTATTTTATTTTATTTCTAATCTGTAAAAATAAAACAAAACAAAATTGTTGTTATTGATATGCTTCTGTTTTATATAAAAAAAATTTTTTCTTAATGGATTTTATGTACGTTGTTTTAATTTTTATGTTGTGGAAAAAGAAAAAAGAAAAAACGATACTCAGGTAGAATGCATCGTATTCTGCTTGGGTAAAAGTATTATACGTTTTTTTTTTTTTTTTTGTTTATGTTAACTATAGACCTCAGTTGCGGACAATAAGAAAACTTATTAAAAATGGGGAATTAACAATGATAATAATAAAAAAAGAAAATATATAAAATGTTAAATTGTCCGCTACTGTTGATATAGAAAAGGAGGGGTGTAATATTTCTTTTTTTAACCAACAAAAAAGAAGTTCACATGATATGAAATTAAATATCATATTTAATGGAACAAAGAACGTTTTTATTATTTATAATATATAGAAAACAAATACATCATCCGCGAGTCAAATATTTCCCCGGATCTCTTACAAACTTTTGAATATCATCACCGTCATGCAAAAGATTTTTTGGAGAAACCTGGTCCTGGTTACGGAATTCCTAAAAAAGGTCCTACGGCTGTCCTTTCGCACAGAAGAACGTTTAGGCAAGCAAATTAAAAAAAAATTCAAAATCAATTTTTTCTTTTTTGTCTTTTGATGATATATTTTGTTTTTTTTTCTAATTTTCGTTTGTTATGTTACAATTACGTATCTTGTTTTTTTCTTTTTTTAAATTAACCTGAAGAATATCGAGCTTTATTTATTATAATTTTATTTCTGAAACCTGCTCAAGCTTCTATCAAGAAAATTTAGATAGAATTAGCACTAGTAGTGTAATATTTTTTATTTTATTTTTATATATTTGTTCTGTTGAATTCTTTTAAAATGGCTGTATCCAAAAAATAATAATAATAATAATAATAATTAGTTAATTATATTCTTTTTTTTTAATATCCTAAAAAAACAAAAGACTTAATGCCATCTCACGTATATCTATTTCTATTTTTTTTTTTTTACCCTTCAATACAAAACAAAAAACCTATAGCATCGGAAATCACATCATGGACATGCCCATCCTCAACTACCGAGACTTTGATCCGCCGCCAAAACAGCATCAACAACATCACCACCAACAACAGCAACACCACCAGCAACAGCAACAACAACAGCAACAGTCTAAAATTACATCATCATCATCATCACCATCAGGTTCAACATCATCAGCAGCAGCAGCAGCAGCAGCAGCAGCAGCAGCAACAATCATCTCAAAAAACAACGAACAATTTGAATCCAAATTATCTACCACCAATTCTTCCCAATCGAATTCATATATCGAAATATTAAAAAATAATTCATATCAAAACTTAAATCAAAAATATAATCAAATGATTCCTATACAAACGTCAACAACAGCAACATTATCATCATCATCATCGATTGGTGGTATAACATCACCATTATTAGCATCATTAACAAGAATAAATGGTAATAATCAAAAATTATCAACGGTTATGTCTAGTACAAAACCGATTAAAAATTTTTTATTAAATGGATCATCATTAAAAATGTATGAAATGCATCAGACAAGTTCAAATTTAAATAAAAATTATGGTGATTTTTTAACAATAACACCAAGACGAAAAAGTCGTCATAAGTCTTCATCATCAGTATCATCATTGGTAACAACAACAACAACAACAACAACAACATCACAACCAACAGCATCAGCAGCACTTCTTAATCCTATACCATTAAATAGTTCTGTAAGTTGTACAAATTCTTCATATAATGAAAGATATCAGCATCGTCTACATGAATCACAATATAATGGTATTGAACCATTAAATTTATTGGGTATACAACCGGAATATATTGGAAATTCAAAAACTTATGATTATCGAACAATGGAAACAATTTGTAATGCTGATACACTTAAATTAGGTGCTGATATCTATTTAAGATCAAAATATAATCATCATTTTGGAAAATTTGGTAATAGTAATAATTCTATAAAAATTCCTATTACTGCTTCTCATAATCATCATGATAATGATGATGATGATGATGATGATGATGATGATGATGAAGGAGGATGTGGTAATAGCAGAATAGGTGGACGAAATTGTGGAGTTGGAAATAGTAATGGAACTGATATTGGAATTTTATCAACTAATAAAACCATAGATAATTCATCTATACAAAGTGAAAAATTAAATAATGCTATCGGTTATGCAAATGTTGCTAATGTTAGTCCACCTTCAGCCTTTAGTGACAACGATAAAACACAAACATTATTAAGTCTTATAAGGCAAGATAAAAATGGTGGTAATCAATTGGGAGGATCTGGAAGTAAATATAATAATAAAAATTCCAGTGGTGATTATACAATTGCCGTTTAATAATATTTAAAAAAAAAAAAAAAAACATGAAAACAAAAAACAACAAGAACTAAAGAATGCATTCATATCATAACAATACTCAACGTTGAATAGACAAGAATCATCATTCTCAAAACTATGGAAATTAATGAAACTTAAAAATCTACTTCTAACTTTCTCCATCTCAAAGAAAAAAAAAAAAAAAAAAACAGAAAAAGCCCCCAAAAACCAAAAATAATTGAGCATCCTAAAATTCATCTTGAAATAGATAAAAGATCCAAGAAGATACAAGACACTTCCTTTTAACGTTGAGTAGCACGTCTTTTCAAAAGATATCATATCAAATCGGACAACAACAACAACAAGAATGTATCCCACCCAGAAAAGAAAATAAAAACAAAAAAATTAATTAAAAAATTGACTAAGAAAAAAAAAAACACAAAACACAAAAAAAAAACGAATACCTCTCTCTTGTACTGACTATTCCTTTTCACTGCCGAAGATAAAACAAAACAAAAAAAAAAACAATTATACAGGAAAAGAAAAAACTTAATTAAACTCATTAGATTTAATAATTATTATTAAAACAAAAAAAAAGAAAGAAAACAATTGATAGACTTTTGTACAACTCAATCGTACACTATAATTTCAAAGAGACTAGAGAGAGGGGGTAGAGGGGGGTTCTACGTAAGGATATGATGCATATAATAAAAGTGAAATCTAGTCTAGGTTTTTATAAATAAAAACAAACCACTAGAAATTTCAATCAACTAACGAGATCAAGACATCCGAAGAAGAATGAAAAAAAAAAAAAAAAAAAAAAAAAAAAAAAAAAAAAAAAAAAAAAAAAAAAAAAAAAAAAATTTGTAAAAAAAAAAAAAAAAAGCCAAAAAAAAAAAAAACACAAAAAAAATTATTAACAAAAATATTAAATAAATATTAAAGGGGGAAAGAAGATGCATTTATTTTTGAGTGTCTACAGATTGGATAAATATTTAAGAAAAGAAAAATTTCAATTTAAAATGAATTTAAAAGAAAAATAAAACACAAAACAAAAAATACGTTGACTAAGATCGACTTGTAAGAATTAAAAAAAGAAAAAGGACGAAAATCTTAAGAAAAAAAAAAACAACAACAGTACGACATAATTAATATAAAGTTACTGTTTGTATAGAAGAATTTATTAAAAAGAGAAAATGAAATTAAAACAAAAAAAAGAAGTGAATTAATTGTTAGTGTATGTAAATAAAATCATATTTCGTTGAAGAAGACAAATATAATAAAAACTAATGAAAATAAAAAAAAAAACAAAAAAAAAATATAAAAAAAATATAAATTAAAGGACGACGACTGCTGGGAAACTATGAAAATGGAAAAGATAAAAAAAAAATATCTATAAAAATTAGATAGATACAGAAAAAAGGTGTAGGAATCTGCAGTGAAAATTAAAAAACACAAAAAACCATTAGCAGAGAAAAGTGTTTGTGAAGGAAAAAAAAAAAAATACTGCGTTAATGAATGTCTCTCCTCTATCTCCGAATTAATTCCCTTATGTGCCCACCTAAAAAACCAAAAAACCAAAAAAAAAAACCCTCACCCCCTATTACACTAAAAAATTGAAGAACGAAAAAAAAAAAAAACATAAATCACGAAACATTTAATGTGCTACAAGTAATCTGATAAAATAATTTACGGACGTAATAAATTCTCTTTTTCTGAAGAAAAAAACCAAACTACCGTCTTTTAATGTTTCTTACTTAACCCCACCCCTTTTAAACACCTCTTTTATTCTCAAAAAAAAAAAAAAAAAGAAATGAAAACTAAAATAAATTAAAGGATACAATTTCATCTAGAAGGTAAATACTAAAGATCGAATTCATAAATGTTCCTTTCGTTTCACGTAAGTATCAAAAACAAAGGTATGTAATTTAATTAATTCTGTACTCTCTTTTATTAGAGGTGTTAATAAGACTACAATGTCACACACTAGTTATCAAATGTATAAGAAAAAATAAAAAAAAAAAAAACAAAAAAAAAGCACTAGGCCTATGTAAAAGAAGGTGTGGCTTTTCTACATCAGGTTAAACCCCTAGCTTACTCCAGGTTGTTGCAAAGACTTCTTACATACATCCTGGAATTTTATCCTATTTCTGATATAGTCCTTTTGAGTCCTAGATAAAACCTCTGAAGGTTTCTTTAAGGTTTCGTTAGCAAGACTTGATGCGTTTATCCAAAAAAAAAACAAAAAAAAAAAAAAAGACAAAAGTTATACATTGATTGTGGTTTATTTTTATTTTTACTCTATCAGTAGATTATTTTTTGATATGAAAAGAGTGTACCAAAATCGGTACACATGAAAATTACTCTTTCTAGATAAAATGAATGAAAGCTTCGAAAAAAAGCTCGAATATGAAACAAAAGTTTTAAACATCTTCAAACGTTTTAAACATCTTCAAACGTTTTTAAACACTTTTAAAGATCTTCAAACATTTTTAAACATTTTTAAACATTTTCAAACATTTTAGTATAAAATTACAAATGATTTAATTAATAAATTAATAAAAAATTTAATTCTTTAAAAAAAAAAATCTTTAATTATGTAAAAATCTTTAATGTGATAGTAAAAAGGAATTATTATTTCGATTAATTTAATCGTGTTTTAAAATAATTTAAAATAATAAAAGAATCGAATAATATTTTCTTAAGCTTTCTTGTTGAAATAGAAGACTCTACTTCGAATAGTCAAGCTAAAGCAATGCCATGGAGAAAAGTTTGCTTCGTAAGCACATTACAGAAATATCTTAAGAAAGTTCAACAGAAGTTTGTCGCCTTAGAAATGGGAGTTGCCAAGCAAAAATCACAGTCCATAAATCTCTTATAGACACAAAATCGTACACTGAGAAAATTCTATCGAAGTATTAAGAATTTCTTTTATAAGAATAGATAAATAAATAATTAATTAAATAAATATTATTAACAAATAAATAGAATTTTGTTTGAAATATAAATTTTTTTTTTTAAAGGATCTCAACTATTAACGAATTATTTTAAATTTAATTATATAATGTAAATATTTATAAAACAAAAATAAATAAACAATTTATATTTTATTTAATTTTATATTAAATATAAATTTTAATTATATTAAATGTAAAGTTTTTTTTGAAAGAAAAACAAAAACGATACTTTTCGATGTATACAGAATTTTTTTCCAGTGTAATATACCCCAGGTAGAAAAAATTTTCTTATTTAGTATTTTAGACAGTATACCTTTTATTTTACCTGGTTTTATCAGTAAGATAAAAACAGGAAATTGATTATAAGGAAGTATAACGAAAAAGGCAAATAAAAAAAATAAAAATAAAAACAAAACAACAAAAGCACAGGTAGGTAGAAATAATAAAATTCTAAATGAATTTTCTGACCTATCTTCCCCTACCTATTGTTGCCACATCCTCCCAAAAGAGGGGTATAAACCCCTCCTTAACATAAAATCTTGTGAGTTCTTCTTTTGGGGCTGTTACCCTCGCCTTTTATCATCAAATGGGCCTGGGCCTGGCGTGGCCTGTAAAAAAAGAGGCGGCGACTTCTCGAATAGCAGCAACAAGATTTTAAATATACACATGTGTTCAACACCACCTTTTGTTTCCTCTCATGTGTATATTCAGATATAGGCCTAATACCAGAAACTTAAAACCAAAAATAAAACAAGTAACTATATCAAAAAAAAAAAAAAAAACAACATAAACTCATAATACCAGCATTTTGCTTGGACTGGCGCTCAAAGTGGGTGAAGTGTAAGATATTGTGAAAGAGTAGTGTTGCTTTTGTTTTTTTTTAATTTAATTATCGTGTTGTTGTTTTCTTTTTTTTTTTTATATATAGAAAAGAAAAAAACAAAATTTTCTTTAACCATGTTAATATTATTATAGAAATTTTTTTAAAAGAAATATCTCAATATCTTACTACACACAAAGTGTATCTAAAATTCTATCTAAAGAAATTGTGTTTGATAAGGGCAGATTTATAATTTTGATGAAAGAAAATCATTGAATATAATGTTTTATTTTTTGTTTTTGTTTATTTCCAAGTTTCCAAGCTTTTTCTTATTAATTTCTTAATAAAACAACAAAATAGAATATAAAATTACTTGTCTGAGAAATATTTGTACAGACTTTTAGTTTGTATGGAGTATATTGGCAAAAAAATAATACAAAAAAAAAGAAGGTTGGACTGTATCGCTCCTACTTTTCAATTGAGATTAAAACAAAAAAAAAAAAGAATAATAAATGTGTAAAATACCTAAAATGTGATTCAATATCGTAGTTTTTTTCTCAAGTACAGTGTAATCTTGCAGATTCTAGTCGAAGAAAAGAAAAAAATTCTAGTAAATGTGCTAAATAGTGTGATAATTTCATGTTTTTCTATTATTTTACTTTCATTTTTATACTATTCTTATTTTACATGGATACATTTTGTGTGTAAAATAAATTAATAATCGTTTTTTTTTCTTTGTTTTTCTTCTTAAACAACAGAGTTGAAAAATCGAATTAATAATAATACATTTCACAAAAATTCCTACAATAGCAAAACAGAACAAAAGAAATATGTTAAAATTCATTTCAAAATTAATTAATAATCGTATTAAAAAAGTATAGTCTTAGAAAATGTTGAAGGCATCTAAAAAAGTCTATCATAAGACACCACCTGAAGAACAACAACAACAACAACAACAACAACTCTAACTCCAACAAAAAAAAAAAAATTAAAGAAAATAAAATAATAATAATAAATTTAGTGGATGGTGAATTTCGAAGTCGATACACAAAAAGAAAATTAATAATATTAATAAATGTTTATCCTAACAAATATGGGAAAAGATCACGAATTCTTAGAAGCAGCTCGAAATGGTAATATCACAGTTGTAGAAAAAATTTTAAATCAAAAGGCTAAAAGAACTGGACCACTTGCAAGGTAAAGTATTTCATTTTATTTTTTGAATATATATAAATTTTTTGTTTTTTTTTTAAATAACAAATACGTGTTTTTTTATTTTTTCATAGTTTAAGACGAGGCCCAGGTGCTAATGTAAGAGATAGTAGTGGATATTCTGCACTACATCATGCAGCTCTTAATGGGCACACGTATGTTGAATTTATGTCGTTGCCCTTTACCCCCCCCCCCCCCAAAAAAAACAAAAAAAAAAAAAAACATAAAAGAAATACATTTGCATACCTCATCTTCTAAAACCCTTTTTAATTTATCATAATTCATCATATGTAATTTTATGCTTTCTTTCTTTTTTGTTTTTTTTTTTTTTTGTATTTAATTTTCAAAAACAATTTTAATGTATTTTTATTTTATTTGTTTCCCCAAACAATAAAAGTATATTTTATTTTTTGGAATTATAATTGAATAAAATTATGTTCAAAAAGATTGCTTTTTCTTTTGGGATTGGAAATTTAATTGGATTTGTTGTTGTTGTTTTTTTTTTTTTTTTGTTTCGAATTGGTTTATAAAATTTGGTAATTTATTGGGAAAACTCTCATTTCATTCTTTCATATTTTTTTCTTTATTTAACTTGGATAAGAACTTTCTTGACCAGTGAAAGAAACTGCATCATCTACAGAATTTGTGTTTTATTTTTATTTTTTTTTTCTACTTACATTTTAATTAATATCCTACTACTTCAAAAAATAAAAATAAAAAAGTCAAAATATACTACACCACCTTTTAAACCTATCTCATAATTTGCTGCATACTTTTGTTATTATGCATGATGATATAATTATATAAATTAATAATCAAAAAAAAACAAAAGCTAATACTAGATCAAAAATAATAGAAGGATAGAAAAGAACTAGAGAAAGAAAGAAAAAAAAAACAAAAGATATTTCGCTTTTTTGTAGTGACATAGTGCGATTGTTGCTAGTACACGATGCTTCGCCAGATTTACCCGATTCTAGGGGATCATCACCGCTTCACTTAGCCGCCTGGGCTGGTCATCAAGATATTGTTAAATTATTTTTAACGCACCCGCACCGACCTGCTAATCCAAATTTACAGGTAGACCATATTAATATTACTATTATAATATATAAAATTTATAGATCGAATATTAAATATAATAATAATAATAATAATAATAATATTATATTATATATTTATAACAGACAATAGAGAATGAGACTCCTTTACATTGTGCTGCACAACATGGTCATACTGGTGCTTTAACAACACTATTAGCACATGGAGCTGATCCGAATGTTATGAATATTAGAAATGAAACCCCATTGGATTTAGCTGCACAATATGGACGTTTACAGGCAGTTCAAATGCTTATAAGAGCCCATCCAGAATTATTATTATCATTTAAAGCTGATAATAGTAATAATAGTCAAGGATCTGTTATTGTTAGCCATTCCCCATTACATTTAGCTAGCCGTAATGGTCATAAAAATGTTGTTGAAGTATTATTAGCTGCTGGTGTTAATGTTAATTTAAAAACACCATCCGGTACAGCATTGCATGAAGCTGCATTATGTGGTAAAGATGGTGTCGTTAGAACACTATTAGATGCTGGTGCAGATTTAGATGCAACTGATTGTGAAGGACGTACAGCGTTAGATATACTTGAAGAATTTCCAGCGCATGTAACGCGAGGAATTGTATCAGTTATAAATAGTATGCTATTATTTACATATATATATATATATATGTATATGTATATATAAAATGAATATTATTAATCAATCCCTAAATTATAGATCATAGAAATTCAATGACCTATGATAGTGAATCAGATGAAGTACGAGATGTTCATGTTCATAAAAATCATAATACTACACCAATGTCACTGGGAAGTTCCTATGAAAATAATCGAGTTTCACCAGTCCAAAATTACTTCAATTCTCATCAGTAATTTTTTTCTATTTTATTTAAAAAAAAAAATTTTTTTTCATTTACAAAAAAAAAATAAATAAATAAATAAATAAATAATAAATAATATAAATTTTAGTGATATGACAACAAGCCCATCATCTTCAATGGGTAGTCTAGGACCATCATCACCATCACCAAGACCTAGAGCATCTACAGGTGATTTACCTGAATTTTATATAACAATGGCACCGATTAAACCGAGTAGTGCTGGAAAATCTGCACCAAAAAAGCCTCCACGTAGAAATTTATCAGCATCACCAACGTATCTACAACCGTATAATAATCTTATGTCCATGTCTATGGATAGTTATAATGATAAAAGTGGTGGACGACTTGGTGCTTATGAATATATTTGTATGGCTAGATCTGGACCTAGAGGTGAAGGTAGTATTATTTGTTTTTCTTTTTTTTTTTCTCTTCGTCTTTTGAAATTTGAAGAAATCTACTAGATATAGTATATCTATTTTTTTTGTTTTCTCCAGATAAAATAAATCGTGCTTATAGTGTTGATCAGTATGTTGAAATGAGTCCTCCCACACCGGCACCAAGAAATATAATAACTGCCAATTATGAAAACACTACACTTAAATCATATAATCCAAACAGGAAGCTCAAAAGGAATAGGGACAGCTATGAAACTTTCAGTATTGAGTAAGTATACAAAAATATTTTATAGTATTTTTAGTTTTTAGTTTTTAGTTTTTTTTGAATATAATTAGAATTTTTTATTATTTATTTATTTATTCATTGTTTTTTTTTTTTTTTTTTTTTTGCAGTTTTAATAAAGATAAAAGTAGACAAGATATTGAAAGATCTTTATTATCTGCTCGCACGATTGGTGAAGGTAGCAGTTTTGATAAATTTCCACAAAGTCCTACGCATTATCAACAACCGCCAACACCGGAACATCCTCCACCATCAGCAACACAGGCTGAAAAATTTATTCATGAACGTATACGACCTCTTAGTCAGGTGGGTTCCAATTCAAGTGATGCATCCTCGAACACAGAGGACTTATTTTTGGATATATTTAATTAAAATACACACACAAAAAAAAAACTCATTTTATTTATTTATTTATTTTTTTTTTATATGTATAGATAATATTTTGTGGCTAATTCACCTTCCCAAAAAAAAAAAGCAAAAAACAAAAAAAAATTGTTGTTATATTTGTTGTTGCATTATTTTTTTCTAATTATTTTTATTATTTTTTATTTCATATAAATATATTTATTTTTTTTTTGTGTTTATCATCATACATATTGTACAAATTCGCTTGGGAATAATTAAAAAAAAAAAACCATATTGTAGAATGACTAGCATTATTTATATTATTATTACGAAAACATAAGAAAATAATTATTTGTTTTTTTTTTTTTCTTGGGCAAATTTTTTATTCGTAAAATTTGATAGATACTTAAAAAATACAAGATTATTTTCAGAATGAATAAAACAAAAACAAAAATTATTTATACAATTCTAAACGTATCGAGATCATTCTGAGAAGTCTTGTAAAAAAAAAAAAAAAAAAAAACTCTGATAGTGCTTTAATTTCGTACGTTTAAATTAATTTAATAGTTTAAAGGCTAGGCTATTTGCATCCATTACACCATCCAAGAAAGTGCAATATAATTTAAAAAAAAATAATAATTATTATTTAAAATAAGATGCCCAGAATTTTATTTTACTATTCACAAATATTCGAAATTTCAGCACTATCTTCAAATATATTTGCTTTTTTATTAAAATTTATAAGAATTCATCACATATCACAAGTAGTACAGGCATACATTTGTACAGTAAAAAAACAAAAAGCAATTTAATTAATTTTAAACACCATCCCATGCTTATAAAAATTCAGAAAATCATTTTTTTTTTAAATAACATTGTTTGTTACATTTCATTATTTTATCGTTAATTTATTGAATTCTGTGCTTGATCTTTTTATGCCATTTGTTTGTTTTTCCTTTAATTATGGGTAGTATTATTTATGTTAAACATTTTATGTAATTTTGTAATAAATAAGAGAATTTATGAATTAATATATAAAAAATTAACTTTTAAAGATGATTTTTTATGAAAAGTTAATTTTTTTTAAATACATTTAATTTATTTGTTTTTTATTTTTCAACTTTTCATTTTTCTTTATTGAAGAATTTATTCTTGAAAATGAAATGTATGTTGTTTTTTTTTTTAATTTTTTTCTTTTTATTAGAAAAAATATACGCATATTTAAATCTTACTTGCTTGAAAATATTTTTCCCTATTTAATTCCTATCATTTCGTTATTTGGAAATATATCGCTTATTTTATGTGCTTGCTGAATTTCTATGTTGCAAAATGGAATATTACCGCCCCGCCCCGCCTCTCACCCCGCCCCCTCAGGAAAACATAAAAACAATACCACAGAGAAAATAATTTGCATATAAAATTCATTTGTCTCATTATGTGCCTTTAATAACAAGAATTTGAAAAAAAAAATGGTGAAGAAAAAACAAAAACAAAGAACTATAGAATAAATAATAGAATAAAATTAATATAGGAATACAAAAGATGTTCTGGCCTACAACCGAATCTCATGATGGAATCGGCCACCTCACCCCCGGAACCCCTTTGTCCATCGTTGTGCGCTTCGAGCGGTTCAATTAGTTCAAGTGTATCCATATCAGATCGAAGCGTATCAACAGATTGTGTTGAAGAATTTATTGGTGATGTACCTTTTGCAGGTGAGTAAAACGACAACAAACAGATCAAACAAGAAAAAAAAAAAAACAATCAACTATACAAAAATCGATATAGAGTATGTTTGAAATTTGAAAATAACGAACAAAAACCATCAAACCTTCAACGGATTTTTTTTCTTTTTTTTTTATTATTTTTATAGGTCTTTTTAAGGGTTCTACAATGACTTTAAATAATGCAAATCCTTCAAATTCTCAACAACAAATTCTTGATCATAATAATCAACAACAACAACAGCAACAAATTTTTCATGTTCGTCATCAAGAACGTCCAAAAACTTTACATGCCCAACAACAGCAACATCAACAACAATATCAACAACAATCGATTAAACCAATTTATCGTAGTGGAGATTATCAAAAAGTTCGTTCCCATAGTTTTGGTGGAATATTAGATGATGATTTAAGTTCGACTGGTGAAAATGATACAGAAAGTTTAAATGATGGTATTAGTAAAAATTCGCACAAACGTTTACAAAATGATTTCAGGGCATATTTAAATAAATCAATAAGAGATAATAATCAACAACAACAACAACAACAACAACAACAATTGGGTGTTGATGATAAAATGAAATTAGGTAGGAAATTATATAAAAATCGCACAAATAGCGAAGA
Source organism: Proctacanthus coquilletti (assembly GCA_001932985.1). Lineage (NCBI taxonomy): Eukaryota > Metazoa > Arthropoda > Insecta > Diptera > Asilidae > Proctacanthus > Proctacanthus coquilletti. The sequence goes on from MNCL01000292.1 coordinate 51,370, forward strand.
AGTTTTAAGTCCATTCGATGAAGAGGAGGCATGGGCTAAAATTTCTGAAATTATGGAATCATTTGGTAGTGGAATTTTAACCGATGATACAAAATTATCACGAAGTTCAAGTAATAGAAAAATTCTTGGTAGTGGTAATAATAAAATTGATGAAAATCCATCAAAAATTAAATTAAGCAATATATTGCGTGAAAATAATTTGGAACATCTTGAAAAAATATTATATGAAAATGGATTCGATAATTATGAATTTATGGTAAGGAAAACATAAACATAAACATAAACGAATGTTATATTTAAATTTTTAAATCTATAGATATATAATTAAAATCAATTATAATATTTTTCTTTTTGTTTTTTCTTCTCTTTCATTTTTTTCAGAATGGAATTTTAGATGATTCCGATCTAGTTACTATGAATGTTCCAGTTAATGATCGTAAAAGACTTCTTGATATTGTAAAAGATTTTCCTGTGCCACAGTCCTTACCATTACTACATAATAGTAACAACAATTCGATTTTAAATGTGGACCAATGGCTACAGAGCATTCAGCTCAGTGAATATAGTGATATTTTTAAGTAAGATTAAAAAAATAATAACAAAATAATAATTTTCAAAAATAACGAATATTTATTTATATATTGTTTTCTTTTTTTGTCTTTTTTTTCCTTTTTTATTAATTATATTATAGAAAACATTTATACACCAATATGGAAGGTGTTTGTCGTGTATGGGAAGTTGAATTACAAACAGTATTGGAAATAAATAAATTGGGACATAGAAAACGTATATTACATTCAGTATCAACAAATCGAACTATACCACCGGTATCAACAATAGCTGAATTAAATGCTGATTTACGTACACTTAAAGCAAATATAATTGAATTAAGAGATGATTTAATTGATAAACTGCCAAATGAACAAAAAAATCATTCAACAATATCAACAACAGTAACAACAACAATAACAACAAATACTACTGGAGGTAATAAAAGTGTTTCTAGTAGTTCTACTAGTGTTCAACAACAAAATTCAACAAATGGTGCTATTGGTGTTCGGCACGGCAATAAAAAGAATAGGTATTTTTTTTTTTTTTAATTATTACTTTTATATATATGTATATATTTTTTTATTTTTTTATTAGACCTGCCCCAAAACCACCAATACGTGCCCCATCACTAGAAATTCGTGCACCATCTGAATTATTACTTGGACTTCCGAGTAATTTACGTACTCAATGGAGGCATTCAGCAAGTACTCTAATAAATAATTCTGTTAAATACGATGTTTATGTAAGTATATTAAATAATAACTTATTATTTATATCTATTTCAAATTATCCTCTTTTAAATAGTACTTAGGATCAACTGTTGTAAAGGAATTGCGTGGTACTGAATCTACAAGAAAATCTATACAAAAATTAAAACGTGACGATCGCATATCACTTTCATCAACGAATATAAATCAAAGTGTTGTTCATCAACAACAACAACAACAACAGCAACAACATCAAATGCATCATCAACAGCAACAACAGTTACAAATAAATAATTTAAATTCTCAACAACAACAACAAGTTAAAAAACAACCAGTACGATTAGCGATATCTCATCGTGGTGTCGAATTTATAGATATTGAATCTAAGGTAATTGTTCTACCAGGTGTAATTATTTATAAATGTATATGGGGATTTTTTTTCTGTTTTTTTTTTTTGTTTTTTTTAATTTCAGAATACAATTTGTGAACATGAAATTCGTAATATAAATTGTGCTTGCCAGGATGCTGATGATTTAAGCCATTTCGCTTATATAACCAAAGATTCAGATATGAATACACACTACTGCCATGTGTTTAATGTTGATAGTATGGTAAATAAATTAATAATTGTTTTTATTTTTTACTTTTATTTTATATAATAAATTAAATTTATAATAGGATTTGGCCACCGAAATTATTTTAACTTTAGGACAAGCATTCGAAGTAGCCTATCAATTAGCATTGCGAGATACTTCACCAAAAACTCCATCATGTGGTTCAATGCTATCGAGTAGCTATGGTAATTAAAATTTAATAAAAATTCCTCTATTTGTATTTAATTATTGACTATTAAAAAAAAAAAACAAAAGCAAAAAGAAAAAAAAAATAATAACAATAACGAAAAAAAAAAAAAACATTTAAAAAAAAATTATAATTTATTTAGTAATTAGAAATGTAAGCACATACATTTAAATATAGTGGGAAAAAACAAAAGGTAAATACGAAAAGTTTAAAGGTAAATGATGATGGTCCCCGAAAAAAATTATAATTAATTAATTGATTAATTTAACAAAAGAAAACAAACAAACAGAAAAAAAAAACACTTTCCACTGTATGAAGGGAAACACTATATTATCGTTAAGAGAATTTGATAAATATAACAGATAATAAGAAAAAAAAACTATTTATATCTAGTTGTAAAAAAATAAAAAACAAAAAAAAACAAAAAACAGAAAAACAAATAATAATATAAAATATATACACAACTATTTGAAAAAAAAGCTCATTGTAAGTATGAAAAAAAGGTAAGGCAATGTTACAAAAAGATCGAATCTTTTGAAAAAAAAAAAAATATATATAACTATATATAACAGAAATAAAATCAAAATAAATAAATAAATAAACAGAAAAACATTTAAAGCATTTAATTATATTTAAAAACAAAAAAACTGTAATAATTCATTTACGCTTTCGTAATTTGCTGTGTTTGTTAACTAAAACTGTAGAAAGTTGTTACAAAAGCTCTCGCCGTAGGGGGTCTTATAAAAAAAGAAAGAAAAGAAAAGAAAAGAAAACAATAAGAAAGGAATCTTTTCTTTTATTGATTATTTCATAGGCGCCATAATACAAGATAAACAATTTGTTTTTTATCACAATCATATAATTAATTATTTTTTTTTTTTGATATCTCCTATTACCATTTTAAATTTAACGACACGATCGAAGTTCTGCATGATTTTGTTTTGCTCTTTTTTCTTTTTGTTTTTTAGATAAAAGGCATAATTAGTATTTAATTTTCGATATTATTTTTTTTTTTATTAAAAAGAAAAACAACAATGCAGTGGAAATGATATTTAATGTGAAAAAGAAAAAAAATGTAACGAAGCGAGAAAAAATTAATAAAAGTTTTAATGAGCTAAATGGTAAATCGAACGATATAAAAAAAGAATGGTGAATATAAAATACAAAATAAATGTGAATTTATAATTGTTAAGAAATTTTTGAGAATTAAAAATATTATCTAGAACTTCCGCAGAAAAAAAAAAGCCGAAAAGAAAAAAAAAAACAAAAACAAAATTCACAACAATAGGCAGGAAAAAAATAAAATATTTTAAATTTTGAAAATCCAGGAAAGAAAAGACAAATTTTAAGTATTTAAAATAAAAAAAAATAAATAAATAAATAAATAAAAAATTAATAATAATAATAATAATAAAAATAATTTCACTTTTTAAAAGTATAAAATTTTAAATTTTTTTATTAATATTTATTCAGAAAATAAAAATCCCATTATTAAGTTTAAAAATAAATTAAAAAATTTAAAACAAAACACTCAAAGTGATTCACAATGACCTGACTGCATTATATCAGATATTTATAATTTAAATTAATAATAATAATAATAATAATACTGCGCAAAAATTATCATTTTAGATTTTAATAATTAAGCTCTCGTGTTAAATCAACAAATTTTTATGTTCCTCCTAATTATTTTTTAAAGGGATTTTTAAGCCTGAAATATTTTATAAGAATTTTGCACATACAATAAAAATAATGTGATTTATGTGATCTTAGGCATGTGAAAAGAAAAAGAAATTTATTTAAGACAAAAAAAAAAAAATAAGAAAAGAAAAGATAATTAATTTAAATGTTGTTGTAATTTAATTTTATTGAAGTTGGTTTTTGTTTTATTTTTGTTTTTGTTTTCTTGTTTTTTTTTTGTTTTGTTTTTTGTTTAGTAGAAATTATTATTTTTAATATAAGCAAATAAGAAAACAAACAAGAAAAACTGATGGAATCAACTGTTTAAAGGAGAAAAAAAAAGGGAAATTTGGAAAATTTGAAAAAAAATATATATATATATATAAATAAATAAATAAATTAAAAAAAAAAAACAAGCATTATCTTGGTGTTTATTTGATAACTGCTGATTTTATAACTTGTTTTTCAAAAGATGAGTTTTCTTAGAAATTCGACACCGAAGGTACTCTTTTAAGGTGTTAAGTTCTACTTGGAAATTTTATACCTGGAAAAGGTAAATATCTTTCTATTTACCTGCCCCGGAAGGTACTACATTAAAAAAGAAAAAATGCAAGAAAAGAAAACCTAATAAGGATGCCCTTCTTTAAAAATGCACCATTATTAAATGAAAAAAGGGTCTATGAAATTACATATCTTGCAAAATCCCTTAAAGAAAGGCATCTTTTTGTTTTTTTTTTTTTGTTTTTTGAAACGATATCTCCCTTTCGTAGCCTCATACAGGGAAAAGGCATATTTTTGAAAAAGGGTCTGCTCCCTTAGCAAAGGTATGTGAATGGATTTGTGTGTGCGTGTGTGTAGTAGAAATCCATCTTTCCCCCTGATTGACTAGCTTGAAACATTATCCTGCAGGATTCAAAGGGATATACTCACACTTTCAAAACTAAGGGAAAAAAAAGGACAATGTGAAAAAGAGGGTAAGCCAGAAAAGGTTTTTGCTACTTCAAGGAAAAAAGGTTTCACTAGTATTACCATATGTACAATATTTTAGCATGCGCAAGGATTATGAAGGGATTGAATGAATTTAAAATTGGATATATTTAAAATTTAAAATAATATTAGACTTTTTTCTTTTTTTATTTATTAAATAATTAATAAATAAATAAAATAATAATTGAATGGAATATTATTGTACATTTTTTAATACATTTTAGATAGTTTAAATTGGTTTAATTATAGAAATAAATTCCATTACAAATAAACAGTGTGACATGAAAAATTTATGCAATAATTGAAGTTATGTATAGTGTAGATATGTAAAAAAAAATCTTTGAACTTTTTATATATTATATTGGATTTATTAATTATTAAAAATTGTAGATATAATAATATTATTTCGTTTATAATTCATATTAATACGAGTATACATTCCTATGATCTGGTAATACCGTTCAAGTCCCCAGATAGTACCTACTGAACAAGCAAGCCTTTTTGGTTACAGGGAATAAAACGTCCCAAGTTCGATAACTTTTCGATTTTCTAAAGTTCTAAATCCGGTGTTATAATAGAATATTGTGTTCGTTATTAATATAATAAAAAACAATTTCAATAAGTTAATAGATTTTTTTTTTGGAATAGTGTGAATCTAACAAACCAAAAAAAAAAAGAAAAAAATAATAATTAAAAAAACAACGTGTTACCAAACCAGTTTTTAGTTCGAACAACAATTTTCGCGTTTATAGTGAAATTAAAATTTTTATTTTGTTTATTACTTTTATATTATTTAAAACAATTATATCCGATAATAAAATTTGATATAAATTGTTTTGTAATTACAAGAAAAAAAAAAAAAACAGAAAAAAACATAAAAGAAACGCGTGTGAAAACTTAATATAAAAAGAGGGTACATATAAAAAAATTATATTAAATAAAATAAAGTAAATTAAAGTAAAATAAAAAAGTTAAATATAACGAAAGAATTATTTTAATATTTGTGCGATTAAATGAGAATAGAAATTCTTGAAAATTTTATAGATAGACGGGTTTTTTTTTCTTCTCTTTTTTATTGTTTTATTGAACAAGTCAATACTTAACACAAAGTAAAAAAGATACGAAGGTTATTTTTCTTGTTTTTGTTTTAATTTTAATAATTCTATACAAGTCTATAGAGGAAAAATTAAATCGATTTCAACAGAATTTATGTTTATATTATAGAAATACACAAAAAAAAGACATTTTTTTTTTTTTACAAAGTAGCACATCTGTCCCTCAATTCGAATCTTCCAATATCATCTTTTCTATCTTGTAGAGTTTTTTTTGTGTATTAGTTAAATTTATCAAAAAAGGAACAAAAAAAACAACATAATTATAGTATAAAAAAGCATAATCAGATGAAATAGTATTGCCAGAAGTTCTATATAATCCGTAGAGAATATATTTTTCTATAGTAGACATAATTTTCCCAGTTTCTTCGTATAATTCACATACACACGATGTCGACATGATCGGATACGGAAACCTGGGGCATTTTCTACATAATTTTAATACATTCAAAATGAGAACCCTCTTCGAACAAACATTTTTCAAGAGAGGGTACTGTTGAAAAAGAGGTTCTTTCAACTGAAAATACCTATGTAGAGAGTTATAGGCATGTATATACACAAATTTTTAATTGTATTGGTGAAACATAATATAATTTATGTACAGACGTATATATATAACGATTTTTTTCGTTTTTTTTTTGTTTTTTTTTTCTTTTTACTACTGCTAAAATTATAGGACTTTGTTCGTTACGGGTATTGGATCAAGCTATATATAATACAAGGTATATATAAATAAATATATATACATAGATATGTACATACAGGCATATATAGAGGTATCTATTCAGAGAGATTTTAACAGTGGTGTAGTTGATGATTTTTCTCCATCATATTTTTCTGTTTTCTGTTTCTTTCACAATTTTTCGGTGTTGGGTTAAATAAAATCAAAAAAGAAAAAAAAAAGTGAAATATATCAGCTATTTTTCATTTGTGTGTTTAGTAAAAGCCGCATTTTATATTTTTTCATCGATGCCCTTGTACCGTGTGCCTAAGAGACGAGACTGTGCACTGACGTATAACGATAACTAAAAATTCGTTTTTTAACAAACGAAAAACATCGCGATTGGGTAAAAAACAGAAAAAAAAACAAAAAGGAAAAAAAAACACGATAAAAAAAGGTTACTAAAGTAGAGACAAACCCGTACACCTTGTTGGTGGTATTTCCCCACAAATCCATCCCAATAGTAGAAAATTTCAGTGCTGTGCTCTTCGTCGCGTTATCGTTGCGATTTTTGTGGGTTAGGAAGTTTTAAAAAAGCATTATTCTTTTTTAAATTCGCGATTTATTTATTTATTTGTTTTATATATATCTTTTTTTTAAAAAAAAATATTACCAATTTGTTTGTTTGTTTGTTTGTCTGTTTGTTTTTTTTTTTTTGCTTTTAAAATAATAATAATAATAATAATAATAGAAAAATATATACAAGAAAATAATAGAATTAATATAAAACAAAACACACGATATATCGGTGATATATTTATTACTACTGTCGTTTAAATCCGTCGGTAAAGTATAGTTAATTATTTTTGAATGAAAAATGTTCTAATTAAAGTGATAATTATTATAATTCAATAATTATAACGATAAACAATTTATTTCAACTTTTAATTAAATGATAAAACCAATTATAAAACAATTAATTTCAATATTAAAACAATCATACAAAAATTGTATTGAGAGAATATCTTAAATTTAAAATATTCAAGAGAGAAAAAACAACACGAACAATTACAAGAATTTTTATAATAATATTAAATTTCATTTATTCAATTTTATATTACAAGAAATTTTCTGTTTTTGTTTTTATTTTTAAAAAGAAAAAAAGCAACAAAACAATAAACCTTATTACAAAAACGTGTAGAAGAGTTTGTAAAGTGTGTTAAATACAATTTTAAAGAACCATATCTGCATTTTAATAAAGTGAATTTCTGTAAAATAATTTTAAATAATTATAAAGACTTCGATGATATTCTAAAAGATCTATTAAAAGTAAAAACTATTTAATGATTTTATAAATTTTAAATGAAAATTTTTTAAAACAAAAATTTATGTGTAAATTTGTTTAAAATTTGTATTTTTTTAATTTGTCTAATTTAGAAAACATAAAAATGAGAAGAAAAATATTAATAAAAATATTATATTATGTTATATTATAACATTTATTTTACACTAGATTTTATTTTATTTATTTATTTTTTATAATTGGTGATGTGTGTACGTGTGTATATTACTTTCTTTGTGTATTAAAATAGTGTTTAAAAGTGTATATGTGATGATTCCTCCTCATTTTGTGGCCCATTCTCTCTCTCTTGTAAAATAAATTTTTTGTGTCCGATTTTTCTTCGTGTTTTTTAACATTTTATTTGTAATATAATAATTTTTATTAAAACAAAATTCGTAAAATATATAAAAAAAATAATAATAATAATAATAAATAATAAAATGTTACATTATATTTCAATTAAATCATATTATAATTCAACATTTAATTGTGCAAATATTAAAAATTAAACTATAAAAAGTATAATGGAGATACGCATTCGGATATAAAGTTTATTAACGTAAAAATAAAAAAAATAATATCATATATATATATATATATAATTTTTATTCTTTTATTTTTATTTGTTCTATACCCCAACAGTACTCGGTACACTCAGCTGGAATTACGTCAATATAAACGTGTTTTGCTGCTATTGCTATTGCTGCTGCTGTTTTAACAAAATACTGATAATAATAATAATAATAAATAAAACAAAACAAGAGACCTTTTATAAAACAAGAAATACACAATTTTTATTATTCAACATAAATTCTGGAAATTTAGAATTAAAAAGACAAGAAGAAAAAAAAACAATTATATAGCAGAAAGTTGTTGTTTTTTTTTTTTTTATTTGATAAATTATAAAAGAAAATAATATAAAAAACGAATCAGTTTTACATATATATATTTATATATATATATAGAAATAGAGGATATACAACAAAATGGCTTCCGTTAAAGATACTGCATCGTTTTTTGCTCACGGAAATTCTAAACAATTCGAATATTGCCTAAAACTTTATCCACAAGTTCTCAAATTAAAAGCCGAAAAAAGGAACAAAAAACCGGAGGAATTAATACGTCTGGACGATTGGTAAGTTTATCAATTATATTTAACATTTTAATAGTTAATAATAACTTGTCTATCCGGTAAAAAAAAAAATGCATAATAAAAACTATAATTTATCTATTAGTAGTAAACAAAGAACATGTTTTTTTTTAAATGTATCTTCTTTTAGAATAGAAAAAAAAGAACCCATCATATTTCTGTTTATTCAATTTCCCTCCCAAAAGGAATTTGTTTATCAACAAAACAAAATAAAAAAATATATATATATTCAAAACAATTTAATAAAAGACAATAAAAATGCTTATTATTTTTTCTATAGTGTTATTTTTAATGTTTCCTCGTCCTTTCAAACAATACCAGAAAAAAAAAAGAAAACATCTCTGTTAAATTCGTTCGTTGTTTTTATTCTTTAGAGCTCAAAGTTATGTACGTAAAATTTAATTTATTTACCCGCCCGTTTTCTACAAAAATAATTCTATATAACACTTTTAGAATAATTGAAATCTTCTAAAATCAATTAATCTATTTATTGTTTATTGTAATATAAACAAATCTTAAATCTTAACAAAATTTGCACGTGCTACTACTTCTTGTCCATGTTCCAAAAATAAATAAATAAATCCAGTGAAATGAAATAACCTCATGAAGGAGGGAGGAAGATGTTTTTTTTTTTGTTCTTTTTTGATTATTTACCGGGGGATCCCCCTCCCGCCCCCCAAAAAAAAAGAAAAGAAACTTCCTTGTAACTTTTTCGGCGACAACTTTAGAAAAACATTGTATAACACTTTATAGGCAGTATCTTTTATATAAAGTTCAGGATAAAAAGATTAATATGAATATAAATAAAATAAATAAAAAAAAAGGAAACAGTAGTCAAGCGATTCTTCGACCCCAAATGAAAGTGAAAATGTTGATGATGATGATAACCTAAACAACAACAACGACAACAACAATACCAACAACAACACCAATAACAACAAAACCGATGCTGCTGATGAAGGAACTAAGAATATGCTGCAGGTATAGTGGGAGGAGCCAAGTGGGTGGCCGGGTGGGTGGTACTGGATAAAATCAAGGCAACCACCTGATTGATGCATTTGAATATGGATCGTCGCTTTTCCTTCTACATAAAGCCTAGTCCTCATCTCAGTACTTTATGTTCCTTGTTTTTTTTTTTTTTTTATTTTGTAAATATATTTTCATGTGTATGGGGATATTTTGATGTTTTCTTATTATGATTTGTTTATTTTATTTAATAGTACAGTTCATTGTACTCCCATGAATCTTATGAATATTCCTTTTAAACTTCTTATCCTCAAAGACGTCTTCTTGGCGCCACCATCTGGATAAATCACCTGCTACTATTTTAATCTATATCTTTATTAGAGGGATATTAAAAATGCAGTTATCACGTAAAAAGTAATTTAACTAGTACCTCGGTTTAAAAAAAATAATAATAATAATAAAATAAAATAAAATCGATTCGCTATCGTCTCTTCAAGTGGCTGCTGCTGGAGGAAGGTCGACAAGCATATAACGTTTTTTTTTTAATAGAAATATTAAAAGCAACATCCCTATTAAATTGAAAATAATTAAGCCTATAGAAGGATTTTGGCTTGATCTACGCGGATAAATTTTTCTTCAGGAGTCTTATAATTCGTAGACACTATGCCCTATAAATGCCCGTGTTAAAAAAGTAGGTAGTAAAAGTTTTTAAACGTTTAAAGAAAAAAAAAAATTAAAGCGAAAATCTTCAAGAGGTTTCTTCTTTTATATCATAAACAGATAGGGAACTTATTTATTTGATTGTTTTTTTTTTTTTTCACGGTATATAACACTGTAAAGAAAGTATCATATCATTGATTGACTACGAGCCAACAGCTGCAAAGCAAATGCCGCCTCGAAACACAAGTGTTGTCAACCAGAACAGAAAAAAATAGCCACAAACTCTAAAGCATTTATGCAGTATATAAAGAAAATAATCGACTGGTGTTGCCAGAGACTGAAATTTCGATACTCGTTTACAGAAATTTTTCTACATCGTTTATACTTCGCATGCCACGTTCTATCTTATGATGATGTTCCCCCCATGTAAGATTTCTACTTTTTTATACGTGAATCATCGTTGTTTTATTATCACCACATCATTTGATATTATTCTTTCAATATTTTATCTATTATATATAAAAATCCAATAGTAATCGTTCAGTAGTATTTAAAAAAAAAAAAAAGTCAGTCAGTCATCAACCTGATTTTACCTGATGAATTATTTTTATGCTTCGACATTTTTAAATAGATTTATTTTATCCCTTGAATAGACTTAGTCTAATAAAATAGTTATAGTTTTTTTTTAAAAAGATTATTATTATTCAAATTCTGAATGTTTTTTTTTTAATTTAATAACGGACGAGGAATTTATTATAAACTATTTAAAATTATTTTATCGATTATTTAATTAATTTGAATAGTTTTATACGTTTTCGTTTTTTTTTCTTTTTTAATTAAATATTCAGGTATCAAAATGAATTGCCGAAAAGAATAAAACAACGTGGGAAAGATGCGCATATGGTACATGAAGAACTTGTTCAAACGATGAAATGGAAACAATCGGTAAATGATCTATTTGATAATAATAAATCGATTTATCGAAAATAATTTTATTTATTTATTTTTTTTTTAATCTAGCGAGGAAAATTCTTTCCACAATTATCATATTTGGTTAAAGTGAATACACCACGCGCTGTAATGCAAGAAACAAAAAAAGCATTTAGAAAATTACCAAATTTGGAACAAGCTATAACAGCATTATCAAATTTAAAAGGTGTCGGTACAACAATGGCATCAGCATTATTAGCTGCTGCTGCACCAGATAGTGCACCATTTATGGCTGATGAATGTTTAATGGCTATACCAGAAATTGAAGGGATTGATTATACAACAAAAGAATATTTAAATTTTGTACAACATATACAAACGACAGTGCAACGTCTTAATTCAGAAAAGGACAGTAATTCATCTTGGTCACCTCATCGGTAAATAATAATAGTTATTATTATTTTTCTTATATTTAGGATTATTAAAAATTATTACTATTATATACATAATTCTGTATAATTTTATTTATTTTTAAATATAGTGTTGAATTAGCGCTATGGACACACTTTGTTGCATCAGATTTAAAGCCAGAATTATTAGAAGGTATGCCAGAAGGTTCACATCATCATCCATCATCAGTAACAAATGGTGTTACAAAAGATAACAATACAAATAATGATACAGCTGATGATGACGATACAACAACAACAACAACAACAACAACAACAACAACAACAACAACAACAGCAACAGCAACAACAAAAACAAATTCTAGCTCTGATAATATTACAACAAAAACAACAACACAAACTACAACAACAACAACAACAGGAAATAATACCCTTGAACCTTCTGATGAAAGTAATTTGGAACCTCCAGCTGCATCAAATGGAAATAATGGAAATGGTAGTAATAATACTATCATTTTTAATTTTTATTTTTTATTTAAAACAAAAAAAAAATATCTAATTTAATTTCTAGGCGTTCTCGATAGTTTAGATGAGAGTACACGCTCTGAGGATAGCTTAGAAAAACCTGTTACACCTATTGTCGTTAATGACGAAACAAATGACAGTGACTCGTATAGTAGCGCAAAAAGGTTAATATTATTGATAATATATAAATATAAACACAAAAACAAAATGAGCATAATTAAAAATTTATTTTAAAAATGCAGGTCGCTTGATTGTGAAAGCTCAGAGGAACAAACCGAAAATAGTCAGCCGGAAACAAAGAAGATACGGAGTGATTGAATCATATTACATTAAATTAAAAAACAAACAAACAAAAAAAAAAACAGAAAATAAAAAGTAATTTAAAAAAATACACACGTAAAAAAAAATAAAATAAAATAAATATTCTCACTTAAAAAGAAAATGAAAAAAATGAACAAAAAAGTAAAAAGAAAAGAAAAAACAACCAACAACAAGAAATTTATCCAAAATTTGCATAAAGTACGGAAAAAAAAACCGGAAAAAAATTATGCAAAAAATTAAAAAAAAAAAACAAACAAACAAAATGTTTAAGAGAAAACAAGAAGAAGAATTATATATATATATATGCATATATATATATGAGGGAAAAAAAATTAATAATAATTTACCGACAGAAAAAACAAAAAAGGAAAATTAAAGTAAAAAAAAATATATATATATATACAAGACAAGAGGATAACGAATACGACGACATATGGACATGAGGGAGAGAGATTGAGCGAGCGAAAGAGAGGTATATATATTAAATAAGAGCAAGGGAAAAAAGAACCATTTTTTTGTTTTTGATTGATTGATTGATTGTATTGTGAAGGTTTAAAGCATAAGTCCGTATTCTGATCACATAAAATTTATATAAGGAAGCAAAATTTTCTAACAGTGGTAATGTTAAAGAAAAACAATTTTACTTTTAAACGATTAAGGAAAAAAAAAAAAAAGAAACAAGAACCGGAAATAGTGTGTAGATATATAAAAAAAGAAAAAAAAAACAAGTGGGAAAAGAAAAAAAATTAGAAACTAATGTATAAAAGAAAAAAAAAACATGCGAGAAACAAATGAGAGAAAAACAATAAAATAGGTATTAAAAAAAAATTTAAGATAAAAATTTTTATAGTAACTGTAGAAGACCACACAACAACAACAACAACAACAAGTCATCTCTATTTGAATTGTTTTCTCATAATCCTTAAG
>MNCL01000292.1:65200-89606 GCA_001932985.1 Proctacanthus coquilletti
AAAAAAAAAAAAGAAAAAAAAGAAAAAAAAACAAAAAAAAAGAAAAGAAAAGAAAAAAAAAGAACAAAAGTGGTAAAGCAAGAAACAATTCAAACAATTCCATGGTATTTCCTATTTTAAGATAATAATTTTACAAGAAAAGAAAAATAATTAATTTAAAAGTTTTATTATAATAATATATACTTTTTTTTTTATAAATATTTTCAATTTAGACTTTCAGGATGTAGACGTAATATTAAAATTCAAATTTTTCATGAGAGTGCAAAATAAGAAAATAATAATTAAAATATTATAAAAGTCTGTTCGTTGATTTTTCCCCAGAATTTAAAAGAAAAACAACAACAAAACGAAAATGTATAAGGTTTAATTTTAAAAAGTAGAAACTATTTATTAATATTGCACCAAAAAGACGACATAGGTAACTTGACTGACGACTGAGATTTATTTCTCGAGAGGAATATGTTTCTTGTTTTGTTTAAATAAAATTAAAAATAAATTCCCATTAAAAAAAAAAAACAAAAAAAGAAAAAATCTATTCATTCCCTAACTTTCCCGGACACCTCAATGGATTTATCAACGAAACAGACTTACTTTTTTTTTTTAATTTAAAAAAAAAAAAATTAGAAATTTAAAACTATCCTGGAGACATAGTTGAAAAAAAGAAGAAAGAAAAAAATACAAATTTTATAATCAAGTAATTCATAGAAAATATTTAAATTGTGTTAGTTGCTTTTTTTTGTAATAAAAAAATATTTAAAAATAAATTTAAAAGAAGATATAAAAACTGCTTTATTTTGTATGTAGCAACAACAACAACAACAACAACAACAAACGAAAGGGTTTTCCTTTCACCTTTTGTATTAGAATTTCCCTTGCAATAAGGAAAAAAGAAAATACCCAAAAACCAGAATTATTAAATTTAATTCGAAAATAAATTCTCGAACCAGCCAAGAAAAAAAACTATCCAAAAATTATAGAATTAGACATAGGACTGTACATAGAATAAGGCGCACCTATACACTTTTTTTTTTTGTTTTGTTATACGCTTTACCACGAAGTTAATTTCCTAATTTGAAAGGGAAAACAAATCTTAAGACTTTTCCAGTTTCTTAAAAATAATTAAAAAAAAAAGGGTTGTCCCCCTTTACCCATTTTGCGCATAACTACTTATTCTGTATACAGCCCCCCACCCCCACCCACCACGTACCCGTACCCGTACCCGTACTGTTTGGTTTCAACAGGTCGACAACAGGTAAATCGATTTTTAGTATGCAACAATTCAGCTTTTAGCTGAAGATAAGGTCTAGAGTCTTGTGTCCATAGTATCAAAAGAATTTTCTCTAGAAGAAAGCCTCAATCAATAATTTTTTTTGTTTTCTTAAGTTCAAATATCATTAGAAAGGATTTTAGTTTTTTTTTTTTTTTTGTTTTTTGTTTTGGCTATTGTTTTTATTTTACAAAATTAATCAAGAAGAGTTTCGAGTCTGACAAAAAATAAAATTTAAATTAAAATAAAATAATTAAATAAAGAGAGTGAAATAAAAAAGATTCGAAAAATCTTTAAAATTAAAACAAAAACAAAAAAAAAAACAAGTAGAAGTTATAAAACGATTATTTATATAAAAAAAAATTGATAAGGAAGAAAAGGTATATACACAAATAAGTCATATTGGAAGTTACATGTATAAACTATTATTAATTAGAAGTAGATTTTTTTCAATCGTACATTTCTTAGCCTGTTTTCAATTTCTCATTTTATTACTAAAGAAAAAAAAAGAAAAACTACTAATAATAGAAGGAAAACAAAATATTTATTTAAAGTGAGAGAAAAACATTTTCCAGCATTTTAATGTGCAAGTAAGGATCTTACTAGTAGCGAAATTTATTTTGCATCGTTTAACTTCTTAAATTCTATTTCTTTTTAATTTTATATTTAATTAAAATTGGTATATGCTTACTTTTTTTTATAGTTCAAAAAATACACCATTAACACGTTTTTGTTTTCTCCAAGAAGCTGAAACAATTTTTAATCTTTTATTGTTTTTTTTTTTTTTAATTAGTGGGAGATTCGCTACTGTATCAGAATTCCTACTGTTTTCTTTTTTTCCAAAACATCATAACGTTTTTTTTTTTCTAATTTAAAATTAGTTTTTATATTTTAGTTTAAGGAAAGCTATAAGAAATAAATGTTAGTAAAAGTATAAAACAAAACTAAAATTACAGCGTTTGTAAGAGTAGGAAAAAAATGTGTCCGTTTTTATTTTAATTAAAATATTTGTTTATTTTATAATAAGAGAAAATATTTTGAGTGAACGTTGAGAAAGAGGACGGAAGGTATAATAATGGATAGAATTTTCTTAATTTAAGTATAAAATGCGAATGAACAAAGTAAAGTAAACTTTAAAGTAAAGTAAAGTAAATAAATAAATAAATAAATAAAAAACTGATTTAAAAAAAAAAAAAAACAAAATACACAAAAAGTAAATCGAGGTATACTTAAGTGAGTAATGATTTAATTAGTAATTTATCTTATCCCG
Source organism: Proctacanthus coquilletti (assembly GCA_001932985.1). Lineage (NCBI taxonomy): Eukaryota > Metazoa > Arthropoda > Insecta > Diptera > Asilidae > Proctacanthus > Proctacanthus coquilletti. The sequence goes on from MNCL01000292.1 coordinate 67,738, forward strand.
AGAAGCACTTTTTAAATTATATTTAAAGTGAGAAAGTAGTTTTCCGTTTTTTTTTTTATTTGTGTCTTATTCAAACTTTTTTTTCGTTCTAGATGAAATAGTTTCTTTTTTTTTTTACACAAGAAACAAGAAATATTATTTAATTATTTTTTAATTAATTTTAAAAGAAGATTTAATTACTCCTTTTTTTTTTACATAAGAACGATTATTTATTTATGAAACAGACTTATTCTCTGTATTATTCTCTTTTCCAGTTATAGTGAGTAAACAGAGTAGCAGATATAGGGTCCTTTTATATTTTTTAGAGAAACAACAATATTAAAAAAAAAAAGATAATTTAAAAATAAAACAAAAAAAAAATACAAGTAAATATGCCACACGATTTTATAAATGTAATTTTGATGAAATGATTAGTGTTCTATTATTTCTTTTTTTTTTTTAAAATGCTGAAAAGTTATTTTATTCTATACGTAACTTTCTGAATGTAACTGAATCTTAGTTTATATTGTGAAAACTCTTTTTATCCCTATCTTAGTACTTTTTTTTTTTTAAGAAGGCCTCCTACATTGTCTTCTACACGAAAAATTATATTAAATCTCCAACAGAAAAAAAAAAACATTTGCTAATTGTTTTAATTTATGTTTACCTATGATTTTTTCATCTTTATCCCCCTCCTCTTTCCTCCCCCACCATAAGAAAAAATAATTAAATATATTTTAATTAAAAATCTGTGCCATGTCTGTAAGAGATCTATTGGTTTTTATACTTCCAGTTGTTAATTTTTTTTTTTTTTTTGTATAGTGGGAATTCGAGTTAAGATTTTTAGCTAAAACAGTTTCAATTAATTCGGTTAATTATATCCAATAAAAGGGGATGCCTTTTGTTAAATTAATTAATTAATATCATAGTTCTCTAAAAAGAAAAGCGAAAAAAAAAACATTCGTTAGTGCGTTCAAATCGGCATTACACAATTTTTATTTTTATTATTATGAATTTATTTTATTTTATTTTATTTTATTTTATTTTTTTTGAGGTTCATGCTTTCAGTAAAATTTTAATAAAATAAATTAAAACGGGAAAACAAAAGCGAAATACCAAAAAGTGTCCTACATAGCAATAAAATTATCCGGCGTAGCTTTACAAAAACAAAAACAGAAACAAAAAAAAAAAAGTTTATCGTATCTCAACAGATTTAAAAAATAAGATCTTTAATTGAATTTCATCTTTATTTTGTTTATAAATATATTCATCTACTATAGGACATTTTTATATGCAACCATCTGGAGGAAATAGTCATTAAAAAGAATATAAATTATTCCTTTTATTTTGATCGTAAAAAAAAACAACAATGTAAATACCAATTTTCTTAATTCATCAAACAACAAAATGAAAAAAAAACCATGATAATAAAATAGAATGAAAATATAATTAAAAAAGAAAAAAAACCAAGAAACAAACAACCCTCTTACACAGCCATATTATAAAAAATAAAATAAAATAAAATATGACCCTGTATATAAAACAAAAAAAGAAAAAAAACCAGAACGTGATTTATAAATATTAGAGAGAAAAAAAGAAAAAAAAAACCCAACAACAACCAGAACCGCATAATATACAAAAAAAAAAAAAGAAAAATAATGTGAATGCCTTAAAAAATTTTAAATTTCCCAGACAAAAGGAAAAATAATAAGAATTATGTAGAAGTACGCGTGAAATATACAAAAAAAAAATAATAATAATAATACTAGGAAAGTATACACAATACTGAATAAAATGATAAAATATAAACAAACAAAGAAAAACAATGCAAAAGAAAAAAACAATAACGTTCAATAAGAACTTTAAAAAAATATTTGAAGCAGAAAGCAGCGGCCTATAGTTAACAAAAAAAAAAAAAAGCAAGACTATTTTCTAATTTTAAATCCAATTTATTTTATTATTACTTAAAATCTTCACTTAAATTGTTTTTTTTTTTTTTTGATTTAATTTAGCATTATCATTAACTGGACGGATGCGTATTGATAATACGGCTAAAAAGACTTTTTCAAAAAAAAAAAAAAGACATATTAGATAACAAGTTTTGGGAAAAGAATTAATAAGAAGACATTCGCATAGTTACCTCTGGAGTGTAAATAAAAAAAAAAAAGGATTATAAGATTGAAGATATACGATTTAAAAAAAAAAAAATTAATAATTAAAAAAGCGCGAAAAAGAAATGTAACGCATAGGCTAAGTAAATATCGAAGCTAACCAGTAAAATCTTTAAAATGGGCAAAAAGAAAAAATAAATAAATAAATAAATAGGTGTCCATTTCTAATTTTATCTTTTAATTTCAATTTAATTAATTACACTGGTCTCCACGGCATTTTGATTCTAAGAAAAAAAAAGTGATATAATGGTTTTTTATAACAATAAAATTCTTACCCTTAAAAGTTAAGTTTTGTTTTTTTCTTTTATTCATTTTTAAATTTAAAAGTCTATACGAAAAGGAAGAAAATTTAATATTAAAAATCATTTATATCACTTTTCTTTTCTAGAAACAAAAAAAAAAATCATACCGACCAGTGTTATTACAATTCATTTATTGGGTCATGTTAGAACTTAAGCAAAAAAAAAAAATAATAATAATAATAATAACAAACAAAAAAGGAAACGCACTTGAAGAAAAAAAAAAGGATACAGGCATCCCAAAATGTGTAATAGAAATGATTAAAAAAAAAAAAGAAAACAAAATGAATGAAATATAAATTATATATATATATGAAAAAAAAAGTGAAAAAAAAACAGGAAAGGAGATTTATAAACACAAAAACCTACAAATGTAACAAAAAAAAGAAAAAACAAGCGAAAAAAGTGAACTCTTGTAAACATACACAGCCATACGCATGGTGTTGTACCGCAGTTAGCCTTCATATACACATATTAATTCTATTTTATTATATTCAGTAAAAAAAAGTGAAAAAAAAACAAAAAACAAAAAATATGGACAACAAAAAAAAAAAAAAAAAAGGTGAGAAACAAAATATGATGAGAAAAAAAAAATAGAGAGAAAAATACAAAAAATAGTAACAATATTAAAAAATAAAAATAAGGGAAAAGAGTAGAAATTTTCATCTTAGTTTGTAAGCCAAAAAAAAAAAAGAAGTGAAAATGAAAAAGGAACAAAAACGTTAATAAGAAAAAAAAAAGATTACAAAGCCACAAAATAGAAAATAAATTCCCATGTGAATTTAGTAATTGTGATTTTATTTTTTATAATTCCACCAACCCCAAACAAAAAATAAATAAAAGAGAATCCTTTCTTAAAAAAAAAAAAAACAACAAAAAACCCCCTCAAAAGCCCCCCTTAATCTCCTTTTGAACTTAAACAATTGAAAGATTTCTTAAAGAGAGAACGACATCAACAGGTGAGTTGGTTTTTCAAATTTTAACAGGTAATAATATACACCTATTTTGTGTATTTTCAAAATAACGGTTAATACTAGAAAAATTACCAGAATAAAATAAAATTTTTCAGGTGATATTACATAACTTAATTCCTTCGTCTTACAAGATTACGTTCGATATAAAAATCGCTATTTTTTCTATTATATTTAAATTTATACTTCTTTATTTGAAGAAACCGATATTAAACAGTAATTAGGAAAATTTATTTCAGAATTGAACGATAATTATAATAAAAATAGTGTTCTTTTTTTAATCTATTGATGAAATACCTGCTTCTATAATTTCGGGGTAAAAAAAGAAAAAAATTATTTATAATGTAAAAGAATTTCCGTTTCAGTAAATTCAACAGTTCATTTTTTTTCTTGTTTGCATTCAAAGTAGATAAAATACGTTTCTATCCTTTTATTAATAAGGAAGAAGAAAATGAAAACTCCTCCCTTCACCCCTCCCCCCAGCACGACGCGCCACCCACTACTCCCGACCTCTATCATCATCGCGATTACGAAAAAAAAACACCGCCCTATCCAAGTATTTGGGTGGAGAAGTTAATTAACACTTCACCGTTATAAAGGGATGATTAAAGTACCCTTAAGTGCTCTTTTGGTTCGTTTCTTCTCAAGAGATCTTCTGGTCTCCAAGTAGTACTATACTATAGAAAATAGGGGGTGTGAGTATGATTGACGGGTAGGGCGAGGGGGCGGGGCAGAGGCGTTCAAAGGTTCGAATAAGTAGATAGAGTGTGTGATATGGATGGATGGAAAATATAAGAACAATAGGATTCTATTGTATGTAAATATTTCGCTTATTAAACAGTCGTGATATGTATTAAAACTGAAGTCTTATGTGATCGGATACACTAGCCAGGATAGATTTTATAAATACAGGTGTTTATGCTCCCCTTCTGTCACTCCTCCTAACCTCCCATCGCCCACCCCTTTCTCTACGTTCCTATACCACAAAATGTGGAGCCTTTTTTTTTGTTTTTGTTATTTTCTGGGTGTTTTTTTTTTATTATTTTTACTTTTATTATAGGAATTTCTACTAAAGACACACAATCATATCATTTTATAAAAATAGATAGATATAGTATTCTCTACGGAAAATTGCATACATTTAGGCGTCCATGATTTTATCCTTTTTTATCCTTATGATAAAGTGAGATAAAATATATTCGTCTCTACCTAACGTTTAGGTTAAATATACTATATCCCCCGGATGTTATGGTTCCATCCTTGTTACTTCTATATAGAATATACTATAATTTTCTCATTTAGCAAAGGAATTTCTCTATGGTTTTATAGGATAACAAGAGACAAATATATCTATATATACATTCTTATGTAGTATAGTCTTTTCGTCCTTTTCCTTTTATAGAATATCTTATCGTTTCCTCTTATTGGTAAGGAACACGCGCGTTTCTATCAACAAGGATACCATCAACTAACAACAACAAAAAATATTATTAACCAGCAACAACTTGGAAATAGCATATGTAAATATACGTAGGTATATATACCTGTATATATTAAAACTGAAGCAAAATAAAAAAAAAAAAACTAAAAGGGATAAAACAACAAAAAGGAAGCAAATAAAAACGTTTTCATCTCTTCACGTATCAAAAAGTGTTCACAAAATTTCCCGAGGATTCAGTAAGCGATGCGCGGCTCTGGCGAATCCTTCGAGATCGTCATCGTCGTATGCGATGAAGACATTCTGTGACGATAATTATTTAATAAAAAACATCCTTAAAAGGATTCAAAGTCGAAAGAAATTTACTAACAATATTATATTAAAAATTATGTGCGGTCTGTTTTAATCTGTTCAGTCAAGCTTTACATAATATTTCGTTTGCTTTAAAAAAAAAACAACAAAAAAAAATAAATAAATAAATCACTATAACATTTTTTCCTTGAAATTTGTTTGGGGGGTCCTTTTTTAAACAATAATATATTTCGTGTGTTATTTTTTTCAAAAAAAACAAGCAACAACAAAGAAAAAAATAGATAAACATAAGAATATATATTTTTTGTTAAAAAAAACTTTATTCCTCAAAAAGTGAAAATTGTGTGATTAAAACAAAAAAAACATTTTTTTTTCTTCAAAGTATATAAGAAAACAATAAAGAAAAAACTAATTTTATCTTAAAAGAAAAAAAGAAACACTCACAACTGTTGTGTGTGATTTTTATTTTATCCGTTTGTTTATATTTATCCTTTTATTTATCGTGTTTTTTTTAAAACAAAAAAACATGTGCTATTCGTCACAAAATCTACTCCTAACAAACAGGAGTTTAATAATCCTAAATTGTGTTAATAATTATTATAATTTAATAAAATTATTTGTCATTTTAAAGAGCTTCATCAATACGTCGCATCGCATACAAAATGAAATATAAATTTTCTTTAATATTAAATTAAATATCTAAAATATCAGGGCTCTCCCCCGTAAGGAGACAAACAACACCTTTAAACAATTTTTAGCTAAATATTCCTTGTTATTTATCATAAGACATTATTAAAAAAAAAAAAAAGTTATTAAATATATTAGCCCTAAAAAAAAAACAGAAAATCATATGCACAAAAATAAATCGAGACAATTTACTCGGACAAATATTTTTTTTGTATAGTGGTTAAGTAAAAACGTAGTCAAAAAAAGAAAAAAAAAGGAAACCTTTATCAACGAATGTTATATAAAAAGTAAATTTAAAATTTAAATTTAAAAAAAAAAGAAGAATTTCAAAAACCAAAGGAGAGAAAAGTTTGTTTTCCTCATTTAATAACTTGTTGTCGTTGTTGTTGAACATATTTAAATACTATTATTATTATTAAAACTGCAAAAAACAAAAAAAAAAAAATATATAGTCTTAGCACTGGTATATCCTAGCAGTTACGAGTTATTGTATACTTCGTGATTTTTTGTAGAATATAGGGAAAAAAATAAAAGAAAACCAAAGAAAAGAAAAGTATATTATCTATTTAAAAGAAAAATTAATTAAATATTAACAACATTTTTCGAAGTGCTATTCCATAAAATTGTTTGTTTGTTTGTTGATCAATTTTTTGGTCCGGGATTTAAAAAAAAAAAATATATATATATATATAAATAAATAAATAAATAAAACGCGTTCGTCGTTCGTTGTCTTATTCGTCGTCCTCGTCGTTGTATTTAAAAAAACTAAAAATAAAAAATGTTTTGTTTGTTTGTTTAAAACAAAACAAATAATTAAAAATAAAAGTGAAAGTGAGAAGTTTGTTAAAAAAAAAAAAAGAAAACGAGAAAAAACGAAAGAGCCAAAACTAAACAAAAACTAGTAAAGGAAAGGCCGAAATAGGAAGGAAGGAGGAAATTAGCGATCCGATTGTACTATATTGTTATTAAAAATATTATACAAGTAATATTAAGGTAATTAAATCATATTATTTATTATCTTTTCTATTCTCATATATAGTAATAAGTAAAAAGCACTTAAAACTGATTGATTACGATTATGATAGACACGAAGATACAATAGTACCTTTCATATAAAACAAATTAACAGTACCCATACGTCTATAGGAAAACTCCCATAATAATTATAATGAGACATTATCCAAAAAGATACAAATAGACAATAGAATTAATTACCCTAAACTATTTAATTATCTATTTATCGAAACATTTTACTACTTGACTGTCTATAAGATTCGAATTGAATCCTTCTAGTCACGAAAGAAAGACACGAAAAGAAGAAAATTTTTAGATTTTGTTTATTGTTTATCTCAATATAAAATTTTTAACAGATTTCGATAGCCTAACAACAAGGACGTTACTGACCACTGTTTTTAAGGGATGAAAAACAATTTCTTATTTTCGTTTTTGTATTTGATGGAAAGGCAATAAAAAACAAAAAAAAAAAAAAAAAAAAAAACAAAGGAAAATCCATCAATCCTAAAGAGTCTTTAGCCTTTTATGGTATGCCCTTCTCGTAGATATACACGCGTATAAGGACATTAAACAAACAGGATACAAACATAAGACGATCATAAATTTTCCTAGAGACACAATATTTCATTTTTGTGTTATTCCCCTATTTTTTTAAACCTATTTTGGATAAATGGACAAATGACTGTAAATGTTCTATCCATCAACGAAAAAAAAAGAAAAAAAAACAAACAAACTATAAAAATAGTTTTCTGCAACCGACCATTTTCACAATCTTAAAAATTCTCGTAAGAAAAAAAAAAAAAACAAAAACAAAAGAACAAACATCTAAACTCCTATTCCTGTTATATTTTGTTTTTGTTTTTTTTTTCCGGTCTTTAAAAGGTTTTTGCCTCCATATGGCTGTCTGCAATTAGTGATATTAAATTGGGCGCACGAGTAGCACATGGTTACTTTCATATATTTTTCTAGTTTTCTATTTCATCAGTCGTTCTCCACGATGTTATCGTCTTTTAGAAGACGGTCCCCCGTCCTCCCATTGTCCACCCGTCGACAATAACATACGAACGTGAAGGACAAACCCCTTAAACTCCACCAAGCCTCTCAAAACCTAACATAGTCAACAGTAAAGAACAACAGAAACCCCCAAAAAAATCTTCCTATGGTGTGGAACTACCTTCCTCCTTGTTGTTTTTGTCCTATACTCAACTTACTCCCTATAGAAGCCCTTCATCCCGAAAAATATTTTTCCGTTTTTTGTTTTTCTTTTTTTTTTTTTCTTTTCCTTTGGAACAATTCTTCTTGTGGGAGGTTGGGCGATGGAGTACGAGACATAAAAATTGTAGGATGAGAAAAATTTATGGATTGATAACGTCCCGTTTGAGGTTTTGTTTTTTTTTTTTTTTTTTTTTTATAAGAGTATGATGATTTTCTGAAGATAGTAGACGACTAAGAAGTAGGAGGAGGACGATGAAGACGTCCGACGTCGGCTATGGCGTGTTACAAAACACATAAAAATGGACTTGGTTTCCGGTTTTTATCCTTTCCGTCGCGTAGTCTTCATATTTTTTTTTTTTTTTTCTCTCTATTCATATTATAATTTTTGTCTCCCCTTTTACTATACGACGACGCCGACGATGATGATGATGATGATGATACTCCGTCTCAAGGATATATATTCATATTTTTTTTTTCTTGCTTTTTTTTTTTTTTGTGTAAGACAGACGACGAAACAACAAGTTCAATGAAATCCTACAAGTAGCACACAAAACTGTTGAATAGCTGCTGTTGCTAGACCATAGCCCTCTTTCGTCCACTGACCGATTTTGTGTATAATAAAGTAGAAGGAGAATTCACCTTCCTTTCTACATTTTTTTTTTTCTTTCTTTTAATTTCTATAGTGGTGTATAGTGCCCAGGTACACTATAGAATGTGTTTTTTGCACGGAAAATAAGAGGAGCTTATATAGAAGGGTGGATGGGCGGCAGGTTGTACAGCACGAGATGGAAAGAACTTTCCTACCTTTTAAAGGAATAAGAACTTGTGTACCTACAATTGCCTTATTAGAATTTCATTTATTTATTTATTTTTTTTTTTTTCTTTAAATGAAATGACCTCAAGAAATCATGTGTATTTACTATTTTTTTGTTTTTTGTTTTTTTTTCTCCCCCTTGTGTGTTTCTTTTCCTTCCTTCCTTTTATCCCTTAACATGAATACACGTGTCTCTATTAGGTGTGTCCAAGGGCATAATAAGGTTGAAAAGCTATCCCCTCTTTCTCATAGAGAAATATACATGCATGATGGTAGAGTGAACAGAGGGTGCTGCAGAGGGTGGATAGAAGACAAGGCAGTTGTAGAACAGCTGTGGTGTCATCGTTATCATCAACAATGTCGTCTACTTGCTTTTAAAGCTGCTTTTTCGTTTTGTGATTACGTCATTTTAATAATAATAAAATTTTCCCCTTTTTTAAGGAATTTCCCTCCCTTTGTAGGATTTAAAATAGTAATAATAGGAAAGATATTTATCGTATAGAAGCTCTTATCATATTCCATACGATATTTAATAAATTCTCGATCATCATAAGTTTCAATTTTTTTTTTTTTTTTTTTTTTTGTGGAGCAATATTCAGAGTACCGAAAGCCAGGGTAAAGATTGCAGATAATCGTAGTAATTTGTAATAAATATGGGAATAAAAAAAAGTAAATGACTTACCACCAAAGTAATATCCAAAATTCAGCAAAAAGAGAAGCACAAACGCAGTAATCTGGAAATAATAGAAAAAACTTATTATTAAAGAAGTATTAAAAAAAAAATTCGTTATTAAAGAAGTAGGTACAAGAAGTGTAACGTACAAGAACAAATATTACTTTATAAAAGGTAAAAAGAATCCAGAAAGTATTAATTTTTTTATTCTGCAGTAAAACCATAAAAAAAGTCAAGAAAACTATTTTTTTTTTGTCGTCGAAATCAATTGTGTAGAATTTCTACGTTGTTATACATTTTTCCGTTGAGTTTTTTCCCTTCACAACCCATCTCAAAACCAAAGCATTCTATTTAAAAGGGTGTTATATCATTTCGGGTCACAAGGGCACAAGGATAGCTTTAAATTTAACAAGAATATATTTATAATAATAAAAAAAAAAGAAAACTGTGTTCTCCTTCTTGTGGAAAATTAAAAACGTCATCAAACTCATCTTCTTGTCTTACAAAAAAAAAAAAAAAAAAATATATTGAATATAAAATCAAAAAAAAACAAAATGAAGAATGTACCACGCAGAATTTTTTCTTGAAAGTTTTTTAATTATCTTTCAAGACAAAATTATGTATTTTTTTTTTCTCATTATTCCTTCATCTCACTCCCTACACATCCTTTGGATGGATGATGCCTGTAAAGGAGTGTGCCACTGACTCGTGGAACAAGAATGAAATATTATTCCTTTTAATTCGTCTTAAGATTACGCCGGAGGAAATTTGAGATTTTTTTTCCCCTTCATATTTTTATTTCCCTTCAGTATTTTACAAAGAATTGTTGAAATGATAATATAAAAAAAACGGAGCTTTAATTTTTCATCAAAAATTTATAAACATGTCTTTAAATTCATTCATCTTTTGGACTAGTGAAAAAAGAGTTAAAGATGAAAGTGGTATTTTATCCATGATGCTATTTTAATTTTTATTTTTTTTTTGTTGAATAGAAAAAATCCATAGCTACAGAATTGTGAGAAACGGACGCACAGAATTTTTAATTAAATTAAAAAAAGGGAATTCTCTTTAATCCCCTACTGAATAATTTTTTAAACCGAATTGAAGTGGTTTAATTAATTATGTGGTAAAAATATTTTTTTTTTTAATTTAGGGAATAATAAATTTAAATAATAATAAATCTTACCCTTTATGTAAAAGCGAGGAAGTAACGGTAACACAGAACTCACGCACTCACGCACAACACATGCGAATTTGATGCACCAAATTAAATTTTATTAAATTATTTTTATATTTCCCGGAATTATAATATTAAAAATAATTTAAATCGATTTTTCAGATATTTTTTAATAAACACGTTTCCACTTTTATTAAATAATAAAACAACACACACACACACACACGCACACAGAACATTCCGGATTAAATTACCAGAAATAACGGTAACAGAGAATTAACAGAGATTTAACAGAACTCGCGAATAATGCACCGCAGAAAAAAAGCATCTTGTATTTATATACACTACTAATTTATAAGTCGATTTTTTGGAATAATAAATGATATGTATTATTTAAAATAACTTAAATTCATAAAATTTACCGTTAAAATTACCTTCAATTTTTAAGAATTTTTTTTTTTATGTATTACGCATCCTCCGCGATTAAGTTCACTTTGATTATTATCAAAGTTATGTAATAACAATTAAAATATCATTTTTGATTAATTCGAACCGGTAAAAACGTTAAAAAAATATGAATTTTCTTTAACTAAAATTAAACGAACATCACTTCACGGCTTCACGAACTAACTGCTGCCTGTGGGGATAATAAAGAACGTAACGGTTAATTGTAGATGCTGCTACAGTTCGAGATGTGGAACGTATTAGCAAGAATGTTTTGCATCATTGCCACATGCAACAATCGAAAAGGAAAGGAAATAGTTTCAAAAAAAAAAAAAAAATTATCAAAATCGTTTATCTCGTTTTAAAAAAAAACTATCGATGAATTTCTTGTTTTTGGTTTTTGGGGTGCTATCGAAAAATAAAACGATTGTTGTAATAAGAGAACCTTAAGAAAAAGTGACGGTTATTTTTTTTTTTTGTTTGAATTTAAAAAAATAAAAATAAGATAATTTGAATAATTATTTAATTAAATATGGATCATTTTATTGTTCGAATTGATATTGTATGCATTTTTTTTGTTTTTTTAAATAAAAAGCTAAACACACAAATCCTGATAGTCCATAAATTGCATTTAAATTTAACGATCGATAAAATTGAATAACAATTACAGTTTTTTTTTTTTTTATATTTTTAGTATCAAAATTTCCTCAATTATAGTGTAATTAGAATTGTTTTAAAATGTTCACCCATTTTTATAATAATGAATGTCTATAATTTTATTTTATATCGTTGTTGCTATTTTATTTTACCTTATTTTAATGCCTATTACAGGATTTGACCTTGTCGTTTTATCTAACATGACGCGATGTTGGAATACTCATAATAAAATTATTTCATATGCCATAGAATACAACAAGTCCTGACATAAATACCCTTGGCCATGGCATAGGAAGCTAACAAAGTTCTCCTTGTACCGGTCAATTACAGGCACATCAGCTTTGATTTAATGTTCTACCACTCCTCCTCCTCCTGCTCGTCCTCGTCCCCGTCATTTACAGGGAAAATCAGAACATAGAGAGAAACGTATATTGATGTACTATCTATAGGATATATAAACTTGAAAATGACATAGAAGGTCATAATATGATTGAGAATCTTTACCAAACGAACCAACAACCAAGAGGAATTTAAGGAATTTAATTGATGGATGGATTGATGGAATTTTAAGGAGATATTTGTTACCGCCCCTCTTCTCTACAGAAAATGGAAAAAAATAAAATAAAATAAAAAATCAAATAAAATAAAATAAAAAAGAATTTTCGATGTTACGTTGTGTCTTTCTACACGTCGATCGATTTCGATTACGAAATTTTCATGAAAAGGACACGCACCAACCAAAAAAAAAAAAAATTGGAAATAAAAAGCATGCTATTGCATACCTCTGTTGTAACGTTTCCCCCTATTTTTTTTTTTTTTTTCTTGCTTATCCTTCCTTAACCCCCTAATGTCTTATCTATTTAGATATATACACACACATATATACATACACATTTTTTTTTTCTTTTTTTTTTTTTTCCATCCTATGCCCTTAAAACGACGGGTGGTCCTGACTCGAGAAGAATAAATACCATCATTCCATCGTTATTCAATTCCGGATGTCTAACCCCCATCCCTTCTGCATCCCCCATATCCTTCAGGACGTCCTGATGAGAATCTTGGGCAAATGTATCCCCATACGTAACACCCTTAAATACACTTATACAAAGTACTAAAAGGGTGCCCAAGGGATGGGGGATGTAATCACTGTGAACCGAAGGTTATAAGATAAATTCAACATTAAATTTTGAACAGGGAATAGGGTTCCCAGGGAAATTGATCTAAAGTTAGATTATACTTTTGAATCGGGGGTTGTATTTAAGTAACATTACCAGAGAATTTCAAGTATCTAGAAATTTTATCAAAGATTAATTTTCAAGGAGACGAATTCTATAATTCGAAAGGGTTTTCAAGAGGGTATAGTATTTCAATTTGAAAAGAAACCCTTCTTAAGAAGAATAATAAAAAATACAAACAAAAAAACAAAAAAAATATTAGGCGGGGGATTCTATTAACCTTCTTATTTTCTTTGTACTTTATTTTCTTCTTCTTAAAAAATAAGATACTTAAAGTTCATCATCAATGTAATTATATTTCTTTATTATTTTTTATTTATTTAATCTTGTCCGTCGGTTTGTCCCTTGAATTTCGTTTTAAATTCAATGAATATGAGAAAACATGAGATAAATTTGACTACATCACTCCCAAAAAAAAAAAAAGCGAAAAAACAAAAAAAAGAAAACAATAAACAAGATACAAAATAAGCAAAACCAATGTAAATCAGGTGAATACGAAATTAATCAAGGTAAAATATCCCTCCCAGGTGAACCTTTTCCTTTAAGATGTTCCTTTTCTTATTTTTATTTTCTTTTTTATTACAAGGGTTTTTGGGTAAGCTTTAGGGATATTTTTGTTTTGTTTTATTTATTCAATTAAATTAGTTAAAACATGGGTATAACGTTTTTTTCTTACTTCTTTTAATTAAAAAAAAAAAAAAAAACAACTAAATTAAAGTCTTATGTAATTAGATGGAAAGAATTTTAATTTTAAAAATTGAATTTAATTCATTTTTATTAATAAGATAATTATATGATAAGAAAAAGAAAAAAAAATTAATAAATAAAAATTCTATTCACTTCGAAAAAAAAGAAAGGATAGAAATTCCAAGAATTCCAAGTCAGTAAATAAAAATTAAATGCAAAGATAAAAAGATAGACAAGTAAGAAAAAAAAAATAGATAAAAATTTTCTTTGGGGGAGTGGATGAGGGTACCTGTATCGTAAAAAATTTGTTTTTATCGACTTATTTTTATTTTTCGCGTTATATTTCTTATCTTGAATTAATGCTCATTTCATCTCGTGAAACTTTTCTTCCCTGAGGATCGGTGTCGCGTAAAAAGGTACGAAGGTTTTGTTTTTTTTTCCTTTTTTTATACTTGTACATAAAAAAAAGCCTAGTGGGAGTTTGGCTGTTTGTTACCTGTTTTTTATCCCATTTTATGATATCGTGCATAATTAAAAAGTGTGCCTTTCATTTTTCTTTTTGTATATACAAATATAGGCATAAATCTTTTCTATCCCTTTGATTCCCATAAAAACAACAACGAGAGGAAGAAAAAAAGAATAAATATTTTTATATTTTATTAATGATTGTTTTTCTTTTTACTCTTTATGAAGATGAGAAATGAATTGAAAATTAAATGACGAATTATGCGATAGAAAAATAAAATTATTTTCTATTTCGTAAGATTACGTGAAGGATATTAAAAAATAAAAAAAGTCTCATATAAAATTTCCTATTAGAAAAATAAAATAAACCGGCCAAGTGCGAGTTAGACTCGTGCACTGAAGATTCCGTACACTACTAAAAAAAAAATTAAATTTTTATTTCTATCGATATTTTATCTTAATTTTAAAATAAAAAAGAAAACAATATTTTTTTAATGCTTAAAGCAATCACTTTCAGTTGCAGTCGCGGTAGTTACTGAGAAAAAAAAAAAAAAACGGCCGTTACATACAAACAGACACGAAAATCTCAGTATAAGGGTTCTTTTTTGACCTCTCTTAGATAAGAAACCCTAAAACAAGGTGGATCTTTTTTTTTTATACGAATTTATTTATATCACATGTTTTAAAAGAAACAGGAAAAAAAAAACAATAGAAAAATAAAAATAATAAAAGCCTATCACACCTTCAGAAAAGCACCAGGTGTGTTTATTCCTCGGTATTTCAATTCACGGCAGGTATAATAAAAGAAATAAAAGTTCACGATAAATAAAACTAATAGACAAAAGGGGAGAACAATGAATAGCAAACAGTGGGACAGGTGGAGGGTCTTGGGGTGTTGGGTAGATGCCAAGGTGTCTACAGGTAAGAAGGAAAAGTACGATCATGACCCGAATTTGTTTCGAATGGATGAAAATTTCTTCTCTTTTGAAAAATACTAATTCTACTTTTATCAAACAAAAACTTGACAACGACTAGACAAAAACAACAACGATACGAATTATTATTATCATTATTTTTTTCTTTTTCTTTTATTTTATCCGATAGAAGAAAGGAAGGAAGAAAAATCGTTTATCCTTCTAGAAAGTTTCTCATCTCATCTTCTAGATGATAATAAATCAAGATATTGAACGCTCATCGTCTTACAATAGGAACAATGAAAATACCTTTCTATAGATTTTCAAATAATGGAAAATATGGGAGTTCTTTTTCCAACCAATGATATTAAATTTAAAATTGAAATGAAGGTTTAAAGGATTAAAGGGGGGTTTTTGTTTTTTTTTTTAATATCCTAATCCCCTCATAGACCTATTTTAATCTCCCCTGCATTAAAGAACCAAAAAACAAAAAAAAAGGGTTACAAAGAAGGGTGCTTAATCTATTAAAAGGTAGCCTATAACATGGTGTATTTTTAGCCCATTACCCAGAACCTCCATCGATGATAATTTTACGTGTATGTACCCTTCCGGTACCTTTTCCATACCTTTTAATAACTTTTTCAATAACCCCACGAAAAACACAAACATTTCAATTTAATTAATTAAATTTCAATTAAATATAACATTAATTTAATTGAATTCGGTGAATAATAATCAATAATAATAATAATATTACTCTTATTAATTTTAATTAAAATTCATTAATTATTTTAAAAGGTATGATAATCTTTTCTTTTTAATTAAAATTTATTTATTAATTATTTTAAAAGGTACGGTGGTATTAGGCTTAAGAATTAATTAACCAAAATAATAAGTACATTATTATTAATAAAATTTTAATTAAAATTTAATTAATCTGGATGTATTTTTACAAAAATTTTTAATATTTAATATTTCGATTATCTTTAATACCCTACATAAAAAAAAAAATTTTTTTACTTTTTTTTAATACCTTTGTATCTTTCCATCTAATATTTTTATTTTATAATTTTTTATTTATATTTATTAATTATACTTAAAACTTAAAAGAACAAAAAAAAAAAACCATAATAATTATAGATAAAATTATGGCAAATTTCAAATATTTACTAGTATTTTATGCCGATAAAAGAAAAGGTGCTAATATTAATCTCATTTATATTAGATATGGCCAACGCTATTCTAATTGGATGCCTTGTGACGTTAGGATTAATTATTACAATTTTATTGTTATTGGCTGGCGGTTATTTATGGTGGCGCCATAAACGTTCACAGCTACAATTTATAGAGCCAAATGACGAAGAAGAAACAAGTAGCGGGAGCATGCGGTAAGTATTATTAAAAATTTTCTCTTCTATTATTATTATTTAAAATTCTATAAAAATTACTAATCATTTCATTTGTTGAAAAAAAAAATAAAATAAAATAAAATTGAAAAAAAAATATTATGGTTTTATTTTATATCCGCTCTAATTAACCATAATACCATTTTAAATATTATTTTTTTTTTTTGTTTTTCAAAAAATTTTCTATTTATATTCTAGAGAAAAAATTGTATAATATATTTTTTCTCTTGTTTTCTTTTCTTTTTTGGAATTTCAAAAATGAAAAGTAGAATTCCACAGTATTCAGTACAAGAAGCACATGATGCGGTAACAACAACAACAACAAAACATCAAGAAGCTCAAGAACAAAATAATATTAATCGTAAAATTAATGGTTTTTTAAATTTGAAAACGCCTTTAATAGGGTAAGAATAATTTTATAATATTAATAAATTTATATTTGTAGATATTAAGATACAATCGATATATTTTTAAAAATATTAATTATTATCGTTATTTTTATATGTATATATTTTTTTCTAACACTATTTTTAAATTATTAACAATATACAAGTAACCCTGGATTTACACGGTAGATTAGTTTCCCAAAAATTCTATGTAATTTGAAATCGTGTAAATCGAGTCCATAATTTACATTGAAAAAAAAAATACACTTGCAATAAATTTAATAAATCCATATTATTTATTTATTTTTTTTTTTTGTAAAATAAAAATTACTAGAATTTTTAACATATTTTGGGTGGCTCGACTGTGTTAAATCGTAATCACGTAAACCGTGATCGTGGCCGTGTAAGTCGAGGGTTACCATGTATTTTTGTTGTAAATAATTAAACCTTTGGCCGCTTTGTTTTTCTATTTATTTATTTATTTATTTTTATTTATATGCTTATCAATAAATATAAAAATAAAATTCAACGTAAAATGCAGAATACAAAAATTTATGACAATCATAAATTCTTTTGTTGTTGTTTTATTTTATTTTTGTTGAAACCTCTCAAAAAAAGGAACACGGTCGTAGAATCCATCAGGGATTTAGAAAGGAGCTGTAGTAGAGCCAGGCGAACCCTAAAAATCCCCCAAACCCTTCAATTCGCATGCAATAAAACAAAAGGTTCAGTTGGATACAACGAATTTTCTTCTTTTTTTTTTTTTGTTATGTGTTTTTTAATTACCTATACCCTTACTTCAATATGTCTTGTTTTTTTTTTTTGGCTACTCTTGTATCCCCCTAGGTGATATTAAAATGTTTCCTCCCCCTTTTTGTTTCGTCCAGCTTAGAGAGAGAAAATTATTTTTCCTTTCTGGTTTTTTTTTTCTTTCTTTTTTTATATTGATTAATGCGGTGTAGCGATGGCAGTGACGGCACAACATACCCAAACTAATTCCTACTTGAATAACAAGAGAAAAAGAGGAAATACCTTGAACCTAGAAGAAAATTAAATTAAACGATTTTACCTTACCCCTTTCTAGCCTCCCCAACCCCCCGCCCAAACCATCGTGACAAGAAGATAGTTTGGAAGTTATACCTACCCCCCTCCCCGTCTACGATCCATATACTCTTAGCGGTTGGGGGGGGGGGCGTTTGGTTTTACCTGCACTCTGTGTTACCCCTATGTGAACCTTCCCAAAAAAAAAAAAATAAAAAAAAAACAGAAAGGTACCCAAAGCCTATAGAGGAAATGGGTTATTAATTTTGTCTATTTTTAAAGAACGCTGTTGTACCAGGAGGCTTTTAGTTTTTTTTTTGTTTTTGTTTTTGCATTAATGAAACATGCACTTTTCGTTTTTTTTTTATTGCAAGAAAAATTTCCGTGTAACTCAGTACTAGACCCTGAAATACCCTTCCTTTTTTTACATGCCCCCTTGTACCTGGTGTTAAACAGGTGTTGAGACAATTTCTACATCTACACCCTGTGCCTTAGAAAATAATTACTAAGGGATAAATATTTCTATACACTTTTACGTATAGTTTTTTGGTTTTTTTTTTTTAATTAAATAACGACGATTTTGATAAATATAAAGTGAAATTTATTCCGTTTTTCCTTTTTAAGATCTTGAGATTTTTATTTAATTTAGTAATCCACTGAAAACAGCCCATAAAAAGATTCAATATGAAAACAAAAAAACCTATAGGCGTTTTTTTTTCTTTTTTATTGAAGTCGTTATGAGTTTTTTGGCTCTAACTTGGACATTTTTTGGTCAATTTTGAAAAAGTTTTGTTTTCTGAGATGTGGAGAGGCCGCTCTTTAATTTGATACCCCATTTGCATGGGTCCATGGAGTTTGAATTTTTGGCCCCAAAAAAATCATAGGCTAACCCCTTGCGATTTTTTCGAAAAATTGACCAAATTTCACATGCGCTTTTTTCAACGCCAAATGAAAGTGGACCCCTAGAACTGCTCGGAACACTAGCCCTTTCCTGGCGCAAGCGACTTTAACGCTTGGAATTGATCTTTAAAAGTGCAGAAAATGCGAATTTTACCCCACTTTTTAACAATTCTGATATCTTTCTTCGTGTTTTTGTTTGTTTTTATTTTTTACTAGGAACCCTATTAAAAATACGCCCGAGACTACTTTAATTCCTTTTTTTTTTCTTAAATAAAATTTGAAATCGATGCGTACGAAGATCATAAATAAGATTCTTGTAAATTTTTCTTTTGTTTTTTATATAAATTAAATAATTGTTTTTTCTTCCCTGTTAATTATTAACATAAATCACTTTGGGTTAAAATTAAATTTATATTTTTAAGAATTATATTCCCTCTCTGCCCAAAAAAAAACAAAAACAAAAAAACGTCTTTTTTTTGAAATTTTAAATTATTAATGTAAAATACACAAAATTGTTAATATATTTTTTTTTTTTAATTTGATAAGTAAATATTGATTTTTTGTTTTTATAATTTTATTAATTATTTTATAGGGTAACAAGTCCTCAGACAAAATCACCAGGAGATACAAGTAGTGTAGATAAGGACGATAGTAAAGGTGGCAGGGACACAGCGGTAAAATATTTAATTATATAATTAATTAATATGTATTGTTTTTTGTGTTTTGTTTTTTTTTAATATTCAAATAATTTTAATTGCATTTTAATTAAATTTAATTAGAATCGAAGTGTGTCCATGGTCGACATGTACATCGATAATACAGAACCAAGTGAAAACGTTGGACAAATTCATTTCTCATTGGAATACGATTTCCAAAATACGACACTCATATTAAAAATACTACAGGTACAGTATAATAAATCATTTTACCTTTTTTATTGCTCATGTATTTATAATTAAATGGTAATTTTCCTCATATTTCCTGTGGCTATAAAATGGTCAGGTCAGGGGAGGGAGGAGTAAAAATAAATTCGTAGTAGCTTGTTACTTAATATTATTATTTTTTTATTTTATTATTATTGCGTGTAAATAAATAATCGAAGAACTATTTAAAGAAGAAAAATAAGAAAACTACAAGCAACCAGCTACAACTTTAATTTTGAAAGGATATGGGCAATTTTATTTTAATTTATTTTCTCATCATAATTTTTTATTTTATTTTTGGTGTAATATTATTAATAGTATTTATTTATATTTTTTACATTGTTTTTTTTTTTTTTTGGTTTAGGGTAAAGAGTTACCAGCTAAAGACTTAAGTGGGACATCAGATCCTTACGTTCGGGTCACGCTTTTACCGGATAAAAAGCATCGACTTGAAACAAAAATAAAACGAAGGACTTTAAATCCACGTTGGAATGAGACGTTTTATTTTGAAGGATTCCCAATACAAAAACTACAAGCCAGGGTATTGTACTCGTCGTATATAAATGAATAAAAAAAAAATAAATTAATTAAATAAAACTAAAATTAGGTACTGCATCTTCACGTATTTGACTACGATCGATTTTCAAGGGACGATTCCATTGGAGAAGTATTCCTGCCGTTGTGCCAGGTAAAGCGCTATTATTAATTTTTTTTTTTTTTATAAAGTATGGAACCCTACACATATTTTTTTTTTAATTTAATAAAATAGTTTTTATGTTTTAGAAAATTATGTTTTTTTTTTTTTTTTTAATTACATTTATTATACTATCCTTCTGTTTTTGTATTATTTTATTTTTTCAATAAAAATTATTTAAAAGGAAGAAAAAAACAACAGTTTATTATTCAAATTTAATACTTCTAATGAATAAAGTGGATTTTTGGGTAATTACCGAAGAAATATTAAGAAAAACAATCCTACTGTCGCCTAATTAAATTTAGCCCCAAAATTTTGATCATTATTCAGTTTTCAATTTTCCCGTAGCAATTAAATGAAATCAATCAATAATTAATTAATAATAGGTGGACCTTGCCGGAAAACAATCATTTTGGAAGGCACTTAAACCGCCAGCTAAGGACAAGTGCGGTGAACTTTTATCGTCATTATGTTATCACCCATCAAATTCAATATTAACATTGACCCTAATCAAAGCAAGAAATCTTAAAGCAAAAGATATCAACGGGAAATCAGGTAATTAGTATCAAATCTATTGAAAAAAAAAAACGAATATACATTAATATTATTTTTTTCTTAATATCATTAGATCCGTATGTTAAAGTGTGGCTTCAATTTGGTGATAAGCGTATAGAAAAACGAAAAACTCCTATTTTCAAGTGCACTCTTAATCCGATATTTAATGAATCATTTAGTTTTAATGTACCATGGGAAAAAATTCGTGAATGTTCACTTGATGTCATGGTCATGGATTTTGACAATATCGGTAGGAATGAATTAATCGGAAGGATATTGCTCGCAGGTAGTTGAATAATTTCATTTGAAACTACACAAAATGCATGGTTTTATTAACACGATGTTTTTTTTTGTTTTTGTTTTGTTTTGTTTTATTGTTGTTTTTCTATAGGTAAAAATGGTTCTGGAGCATCTGAAATTAAACACTGGCAAGATATGATATCAAAACCTCGCCAAACAATTGTCCAATGGCATCGACTTAAACCAGAATAAAATGCGACAAAAAAAAAAAAAAACAAACAACATAAAATAAATAAAATAAAAATAACGACAATGGGAACGTGGAAATTCGCTGCTAATGTTTATATATTTAATAAAAGAAAAACAACAATGCCATCAATATAAAAAAAAACATATTCATTAATTAAAAAAAAAAAAACAAAAAGAAAAAAAAAACATTTCAAAGCCTTGTTATTTCATCGACGTAAGAAACTTGCGAAAATCGTCTGTGAATTCACTAGAATTACAGGTAATATTCTAAAAAAAAAATCAAAAAAAAAAAAACTAAAAAACTAAAAAACCTAATTATCAAA